>WJFA01000942.1:0-26756 GCA_009870155.1 Pseudobourletiella spinata | reverse complement strand
AGAAAGGCATGGCATATGACTTGGCTAGGATACATGTGTGTGTATTGTCTTACAGCATCAGCTGTGTTACGTGGTCCGTTTTAGTTCTTTTCTTACTTAAGTGAATCTTACTGCATTGCATATTAAATACATTCTTAAAACCTTGTACTCTGTACAATCAATCTTGCACTCTGTACAACATATTGAAGGGGCTTGTTAGCCCATATCAATAAAATCTTTCTACTACTACTATTACTCGTGAGTGAGATTGACGTTTTCAAATTCAAAGCTGGAAAATCCTGCCGGGATTTAACTTAAGGTTTTTTTAATGAAGACGTATTCTCCCCTTTGGTGTCAAAGTGATGAAAACTGAGTCTTTGGAACCCAGCCAAACCTGAATTTCCGCACCTAGAAGTTTGAGATAGTTAATGCTCCTAGATTACCTCATAAATCCGTAGGTAGTCCAGTCTATGGCAGGGGACATCTGGGATTCTACCCTTGTAAGTACAGGTATGATTGGCAATGCCGATTATCGAAGACTCAATTATCAAAGTCCTTTGACCTTCGATATTCTGGACCAAAATTTTCAATTATCTCTAGATATATCTGTGTTACGACAGCAAAAAACACTCCAGCTCGATACAATATCATAAATTATCTCATGTGAAGTCAAGTAAGCGCGTCAAATACGGCAAATCAAAAGTCCCTAGACAAAAATTTCTAGTTTGTAATGAATTTTTCGCTCAGAATTTGATAGGATTAGGGTCTGCTGCTATCATGACCCCCGATACGGAGGCATGATTTCGCTGTCGATACGGTCGAAATATCGAGCAACCGTAGGTGTCGGAATGATCGAAATATTGAGCAACCGTAGGTGTCGATATTTTGTGAACTCTAACTGGCATTAGTACACTGACAGTACCACCATCCCTTCCGAACAGAGTCTGCTTTTCCGGTGAGGCTTTCATGTTACCAAGGAAACACGAGGTCGATCAGTTTCTTATGGGCCTCATGTGCAAACTCTGTAAGGGTTCAGCCTCTTCCCTCAGAATTTGGAACCGGCCCTCCTAAGCCCCGGGAGGAGTTTGAACTGAGCCATTACTGTCATCGGCAATACAGAGGTAGTTGTCTGGAGCTAGAGGGACAATTGAAGGGGAATTTATGGGTTACATCCAAACATTAGCAATCAACTTACCTCTAACACAATCTCCTTGACCAATAAGAAGGCCAATTATGCTTCTTGCGATGGAATTGGGGAAGCCTGGACATTTGTAACAGTGCATACCCAGTACCAGTACTCCCCCTTCTTCGATCACCTCGTCCCACACAGAAATTACTAGGGAGTAAAGGCCCATCCTCACAAGTTAGGTAGCGCATAAGTTCAATTATCTAGAAGAAAGCTCGGTAGGTGTGGGCGCTACACAACTTAGGCGCGCATAACTTGTGCTTCATCTCTGCTTTCACCCTACACAACCGCTACGTAAGTTGGGACTAGTAATGCCGCAAATCAAGGTTTTAGCCCTGATTTGGATTTGATTTACTTTTGATTTGGAAAACAAGTAAAAATTTGGAGCATGATTTCATTTGATTTGAAATTGGGCCTAGCCTGATTTGATTTGATTTTGTTTTGCTCAAATCCAAATCAAATCTCAAATCAGAGGTCAAATCAAAAATGTCAGAATGTTGACCTCGTCGCTATCATTACAAACATACCTGTAATAGAAAATAGGAAAGGTATAAATATCAATATCACTTTTTCGGGATTTTAGACTCCCCGTACCCCCTTAATATGCAGTGATATACAACAGACCTCCCCCTACCTAGTAACGATATGCTATATGTGCCCAAGCAACTATTGAGTTTTCACACCCCAAACCGTGAAAAATTTCGATAGTCAATGGCGCGAAACAGCCTTCATTGAAAAATACTGTACACCGATAGAGAGGGAAGTTTGATCCTAACAGTACAGGACTTACTAGGCAAATGCTCTGCATTTAATTGAAATTCTGCTAGTTAATAAATCAATTTTCTGAGCCAGCTATCATCGAATCATAATCTATTAAAAACGGTGCATCCACATCACTGACTACTTCAAAGTCAAAAATACAAAGGTTTGTTCAGTGTTCTTTCAATTGAGGACAGAGTTCACCCAACAACCTCTGCACAAGGCGTGCAAATTTACACAGCAAGGATACGGCAGCATCACACAAGTTTTAAACTTTTGTATATGTAGTCCCGTCGATCTACAATACTCTCTGTTAAAACCCGCATTGGGGATACTAGTACCTTGCCTTTTACTGACCGTAGATGAAGAGAAGGACCAGAGAAAGATCCGATAACTCGACCTCAAATTGCTAATCTTCAAGTGACTCCAAATCCCCGGAGAAAAAACACACAAAGATGTCCTGTGAGAAGAACAGTAACAAGAATGCGTCCACTGGAGCTGGAAACTGTAATCCGACTCAAAACCCACAAAAACAAGACCCGTCACCCTTGAGTCACTATCACTGCAAATCACGAACATGCACAACGACACCGTAAAGGAAATACAGAATGTGAAAGACTCCTTCAATGCCGTAATCAACGGTATAACCAAGAGAATTGATACGATAGAAGATCGCCTTGAGAGGATAGAAATTGAGACAAGAAAGCGCAGCTCTCGAGAGAAAAATATCGCTCCCTGATCATCGAAAATGTCAAGAACCTTGAGAATGCAGGTGAGGCAACATTATAGACACCCTGTTTTTATTCAATTTTTTGCCTTTAATACACGTCGATGAATCTGGGTACAATTTTCAATGTGTCCTCCATCTTTCTTTGTACAAGCACGTAGGCGACATTTCCAGGATTGGAGCACTTTAACACAAGTTTCAGGCGTCTGACTGTTCCAGTGCTGTCGGAGAGTTTTCCAAAGGCCGCCCATCATCCTCATCTTGGTTCACTGCAGTGCCTGCTTCAAAGCTCCAAATCCGAAGAAGTCCATGGGACTCATGTCAGGTGACTTCACTGGTATGTCAGTATTTTCGGTGATGGTGATTCCCAGCTTCGACATCATCTCCGCTGCGTAGGCTCGTGCTAATCGAGCAGTGTGCGAGCTGGCGGCGTCATGGTGGACTAACACTTTTGAGGTGTCCTCTCCGTATAGCTGGGGTACTTGAACCTCAAGTAAGGGCTTGAGTACATGGGAAACATAGTACTCCGAGTTTATCTTCACATTTGATGGCACCTTGATTAACGGTAGAACTCCACGGCCCGATATTGCTCCAACGACCATCACCTTGTCACCAAAGTTACCGCACTTCTCCACCACTGGGGTTTCATTGAAATTTTTACACTTGGAGTAGTAAATCCGCCTGGTTCCTTCACCATATGCAAGGTAGAAGTAAGCTTCATCAAGAGTAACCACATACTCAAATTTATTTCCGGCTAGATGTTGCTCATACAGCTTCCGAGAGTTTGTCTTCCTGATCTGCTTGTGCCTCGGGGTGAGCTGGTGAACAAGGGTCTTTTTTATAGTAGTTTTGCCAAACTTTTTATGAATCATTCCGGCCACACTACGCTGGGAGATCTGATGTCGGCGCGCAGTCTCTCTTTGGGGCAAAGGATTGGGTCTGTAGGTCATCTAATCCGTTTTTCTGACGACCACCGGATTTCGGACTTTTCGGGGGTACTTGTTTTTTGGCTGTGGTTCCCCCTTCGATTCAGCCACCCTTCTCTTTCCTATGCATTTATTCACCCGGTTGGTGCTTATGGAAACGTGGATGTTATCATCCTCCAAGTGCTCTTTGGCCTTCTTCCGGGTCAATCCAGCTTTGGAAAGTGTCTTAATGCACTCCTCAACTTCTTTCCTGATTTTCGGACCTATTGTTAGCAGGTGAATGCCCAGTTTTTGCACAAACATAGCAAAGTATGCTTTATATGTGTGTGCCAAATACCAAGGCGCCATCCCTATCGCGCCAAAAGTTATCGCGCCTTTTCAAGGGTGTTTATAATGTTGCCTCACCCTGTACTCAGTAGAAAAGTGAATCTGACTTGCCGAAATCAGCCAAACAAAAGAAGAACCTACTATTACTTTTCCGTAAGCAGGCTAAAAAACGAGGAGACACGGTGAGGATGACTGACTCGGGCCTCTTTGTGAATAATGTGCTATGTGTAGTTGATGGCTCCAACCGTGTAGTGCCCAAATTAAACTGAAGAAAATTGGCCCCTTCAATAATTCAAAATTTTGAATCAGAATGAAAAAATGAAACAGATCACTTAAAAATTCTACACTGGATCATTAACGGACTCAAGAATAAAACCTTTGAATTCTTCAACGAAATCAACAACCTAAATCCCACATTATTCTGTCTGTCGGAGACACACACAAGTGAGTCTTAGGATAGCAAATTCGCAAAATATAATTGCATCACCTAAGATCACCAATGGCAGAAGTTTTGTTAAAGGGGGGCTTCTTATTGGAATTAAAAGCGAAACTAATTACACCATTGTCACAAAATCTGACTGGAAAGTTGTTCTTCTTTTCGAAAAAGTGAAACACATTGGATCATTAATAGTAGTATTTTGTTATATAAATCCAAGTAGCACACAGACACTTATCAGTGAACTCTTTGATGACTTAGAGGAACTAAACACAAAGATTTCAAACTTCATCATCATGGGTGACTTCAATTGCAGAATTGGTTTGCTATAATCAACGACTGCAACCCTAGAGCGGATTTCCCAAGACTCACTAATCAACTCAAGTGGTCAATACCTCATCAACAAGTGCTCGGAGCTAGATCTTCTTGTAGTAAATGGTACGGTCCATGCTGACACTGACGGGAAAATGACTCACATTACTACAAATTGATGTAGCGTGATTGACCTGTCTGTGTACGGCCACCTTAATTCCACTACTATCGCACTTTGAAGTAATTGAATCGTACCACTCAGATCACTTGCCATTAATGACTACAGTAGGGCACTCGAATAAACGAATGTCTTGTAAGTACTATTCAAATAAACTAACTAATTCCAAAGCTCTACAATTCAAAACTACTCTGGATGAAAAACTATGCCTTAATGACTGTGATAATACCAGTGAAATGGACAAGGCTCTAACGAGCGCAGTAATCGATAGTGCATCCATATGCGGTATTCTCCATAAATATTGCAAGAGCAAATCTATAAAACCAAGGTGGTTTAACAAGGAATGCCTGTCGATGAAAAAAACACTGCGAACAGAGCTACGAAGTCTTAGACTGTATGACTACTCACCGCACGTACTTCACATATATCAAGAAGTGAAGAAACAATATGAATCCCTGTTAATAAGCACAAAGTCTGAATACTACAATACCGTCACTGACACATTTACTACTGTACGGAGTAGTTCAGATTTTTGGACAGCAGTGAAGTCTCTCAAACCATTCACTACTTCAACCCCAAACTACATCACAGAGCAAACCTGGCACAAACATTTTAGCACCGTCTACACCACTGCTTACCCCTCAACTTACTTACATGCACGGAGCGAAGACTTAATGCATCACCCAATCGTGGACAGGCCAATCAGTACACGCGAGCTAAAAAGAGCAATCAAAACTCTCAAGAATGGCAAGGCCCCAGGTCATGATCTAATAACTAATGAAGTGTGGAAAAATGCAGGTGAGGTTACACTGGAAGAGATTTGATTTTTCTTTAATCGAGTTTACTTCAGCGAAGAAATTCCCGATGAGTGGACACGTGTTATTATTATGCCAATCCACAAAAAGGGTGACGTTAATGACCCAAAAAACTACCGCCCAATCTCTCTGGTGTCAACCATGCTCAAGCTCTTCACGAAAATTCTGAACGAAATACTACTATCTTGGAGCAGTAAAAATAACTTCCTCTCTGACCTGCAGGCAGCGTATAGACCAAACATGGGTTGCGAGCATCATCTACTGATTTTTAAATCCCTAGTCGACCTCCAAATCGCCAATTAGAAAAAACTTTATTGCCTTTTTGTAGACCTCTGTGGTGCGTTTGACGCTATAAATCACTCCATGCCCTGGAAGAAGCTGTCTGAGAGTCTACAAACGAAGATTGACATTCTCAGGAAATTTTTCGCGGATAACCACTTGGTGCTTAACGTGAGCAAGTCTAAGGCGGTCGTGTTCAGTTCTTCCAACAAACCAACTAAAACAGATACAAAATCTTTCAAGTGGGGTAAGGGCAAATCAATTGAAGTGGTCAGTGAGTACAAATACCTTGGTGTCATCTTTCATAGAACAGGCCGAATGGTCTCCAACACCAAGGCAGTGATCTCAAAGGCGAAAAAAGCCATCGTCTCTGTGTGGCCGCTACTCATTAACTTCAAAATAGGCATCTCTGAGGGCCAGAAGATCTTTTACTCTTTGATAAAAACCATTGTAGCGTACGGGGCGGGTGTGTGGGGTCTTCGCAACCTTGACGATGCAATCCAAACATATTTTCAATCTTTCGCCTGTTAGCGCATGTATTTTAAAAAGATCAATTCGGATGTGGGCCAGAATGCTCAAAAAATACACGCTGTTGTGGGAATGTTACAAAAGCCTCTGGAGTCAAGATAATTCTAAGATCAACTGGTGCAGTGACTTAAAGTCTCTAATTAATGCGTACATTACAGACACCCTTTGGGAATCTCAAAATCCTTCTGATATGAAAAGTACCTGTGAAGACATTGTAGCTAAATACTCCAATGATTTTATAAACAATGTAGTGAGTTATATCGTCAATACACTCTCCATATTACAAAACAATTTGTGTCTTATCCTTAAAAAACCACAAAACTATGTAACAACCAAAGTGCCCGTGCATAAAGCATCTCTGATCGCATGACTACGGTGCAACTCGCTATATATTTATATCGGTGAACAAAAACTCACTCATACCAGTAATTGCCCAATCTGTGCCACACTATGTGACAACAACTGCGATCATCTTTTTGCCCAGTGCAACCTGACGTATCCACTCCGAGAGAAGCACAAAATCAACTGGTTCGCTCGAATAAGAAATAATGATTCTGATGATTGTAATGCTATTTTCCACTACGTCTTAGACGTACTCAAAATGATTCCTTGTACCTTTTGAACTAACGTATTGAAGAAGCTATGGCCCATATCAATAGATCAATATCAATATATACATATATACTGTATGCCGATATGTTCACTGACCCTCTTCCCTCCCCCATTGATTTCAAACGACATAATTTTGGACCATCGCCCCTTCCCCCAACATGCTACCGATAATTATGGGCGGCCCCAAAGCAGTCGGATAATAATACCGTATTACAAATAGTTCTCATGAATTTCTCTTGGCTTCCCATTGTTTAACGTATTTTTACCTAAGTGATTTGAACAGAAAATTTTGATTTGATTTGAACTTCAAATCAAAATTTTCAAGATTTGCTTGATTTGAATTGCCTTTGATTTTTTTAAGTCCCAATTTTTACGAGTGATTTGATTTGGATTTGAGACAAGTCCTAATCAAGTTAAATTAGAACATATCGTTGCTCGATATCGAAACATCCATTTTATGCGATAATACCGTTATTTTAACGATGTTATTCATAGCGTTGGCACGCACTGATTCTGTCAGCATGCTTGCGATTATTAGAAATGCACACATTCAATACTCGCTGCACCAGCACATAGCAATGCATATATTCAGTAATTACTGCACCAGCATAAAGCAATGCATATATTCAGTACTCGCAGCACCAGCATATAGCAATTCACACATTCAGTAGTCCCTCACCCAGCATAGAGCAATGCATACATTCAATACTCGCTGCACCAGCATATATCAATGCACACATTCAATACTCGCTGCACCAGCACATATCAATGCACACATTCAACACTCCCTACACCAGCATATAGCAATGCATATATTCAGTATTAACTGCGCCAGAATATAAAAATGCACACATTCAGTACTCGCTGCACCAGCATATAGCAATGCATACATTCAGTACTCCCTACACCAGCATCTAGCAATGCACACATTCAATACTTCTTGCAACAACATGTACAGATGACATAATTGAGTACTCGCTGCACCAGCATACACCGATGACACAATTGAATACTCGCTGCACCAGCACATAGCAATGTACACATTCAGTAGTCCCTGGATCAGCATTTATCAATGCACACATTCACTCTCTGCAGCAGGATATAGAAATGCACACATCCAATACTCCGTGCACAAGCATTTACGGAGGACAACTTAGAGTACTCCTTGCTAAATAATATGTCAATGACCGCGTGGATTACTCCTTGCACCAGTATATATAGTTGAAAACGCTGACTATGACCTTCACCACCATATGGTCATGAAAACGCCAAGTAGTCCCTACACCAGTGTACGCTATGAAACACTCAATGGACCATACAAAGTGCACAATAGTAGGGAATATATAACGGCTCGGACGACTGCTTGTCCTGATTGGCGAAGCCAATATGCATGTACGTCCCACGTTCCCTTATGGAGGAACACGAGGCAGCCATGTCCGGAGTGGTAAAGCCAACATGTATGTACGCCCCGTGTTCCCTTATGGAGGAACACGTAGCGGCCATGGTGCAGCTTTGTCAAGAGCTTCACCAAGTTGTCCGAGAGCTCGGACGGCTGCTTGTCCTGAGGGGCAAAGTCAACATGTATGTACGCTCCGTGTTACCTTATGGAGGAGCAAGTGGCGGGTATGTACGCCCCGTGTTCCCTATGGAGAAACACGTAGCGACCATGGCGCAGAATCCCCCATGTATACGGGGTGTATGTATTACCATGCTTAGTATCTAGGTGGCGTTGCGCCAATGCAAAAAATGCTTAGCATAGACCAAACTCACAGTATAAGATAATACTTGCTGATGATGCTCCCGTAGAGTATGTATGAGTATAGCAGGAGCCGATTGAGCTGCGTGAGTGGTATGAGCAGCGTGAGCAGAGCAAAAACTAGAGACGAAAGGGGGGGGGGAACTAGTGTTAGATAATGAATTATGAAGGTTGAAAGAGGAACTTACATGATTTTATGTATTAGTACAAATCCTTGCATTTGCACCGGCTTTGAATGTAGGTAGTGGCAGCAGACAATACTACCTAAGCTAAAAATTACCGGTGAAGTCACTAGTCACTACGCCTCGAAAATCAAATTTCACTAAATTTCCCCCGTTACAATAGAAGGTTTTGATTCTGTCGCGAGTTCATCTCGCTCAGCTTTGTGATATCAAGTCATGATTTTACTCTTTGTATCCTGTATGGCATGCATAATTTTCATCAAAAATACCATTTATTGTCCCTGTTTCCTAATTCCTTCCCATAGGGCCACAATTATACCAAAGTTGAAGCAATTATCTTTGGTGATAATAATCTTCTCGTACAGCTTATAATTACTCTTATGGGTCAGTTTTACACCTTTTGTGAGATGGTATAAGCAGAAAAGTTTACAGCGATTAGAAATACAAATCATTATCAAGGAATAATGACAGTAAAACAAAACCCTTTGCAAAATGATTCTTGAAACAATCAAGCTACTGCAATGGTCGGTGGGGGTTGCATTGCGAGATGACTCCAAATACCCTTCTATGTAAATATTACAGTTGTACCCATGCACTCAGTTTGGTCGTCTTTTCTTTCAAAATCCAAATACTGCAACTTCCCCTTTCGCATTTATATTTTCAGTAGTATTTTTGACATTTGTGGCTTAATCAACATAAGCGATTTACTCTTAACTTTGTCAGTGAGTAGATCATCTCGCATATTTACGTGGGGAACGAAATCTGTGCTGAAATCACACCGCTACTTTTCAGTCCAGATAAATAAAGATAGACAGCATTATGCTAATATTGATATAATCATAATAATATTACAAATGAAGGCAGGCACAACTGGAAATTGCATGCAGGCAATGTGCAGCAAAAGCAGAAAAATGAGTTGAGAAGGGGTTTATTCGCCCCGCTCGTTCTCCTATTGGTTATTCAAATGCCGACAGATTCTGTCGAAATTCAAATTTGACTTGGAGTCTAACTTGAAAAAAACTAGGAATCTGATGTTCCGAATCTGATTCTGACGCCCATTCTGAAGTACAAAGTTCTCAGGCTGATTCCATTTCCGAAGTAGCAAGCTGATCCTGTTTCTGATTCTGAAGTATAAATACCCTTCGGAAAGTCGTGAATTTTTACGAATCGGCATTTGGACAATTCCGAAGCTGATTCTGAGGTATAAATGTAAATTATGACGCCGAGGGTGCGCCGATTCCAATGTTGATGCGGACCCGACTCTATTGCAGGTATACTGATACATGTGAATGCAAAATGCGGCGCCAAACTTCTCCGCAGCCCGCCTGTTCACCCTAGTAAAAGTAACTTCCGCGAGACCGGAGTTAATGTCGACCTTCCGTTTATGGCTTCCCAATATCCCAATTGTTTGTATTAATTTGCTTCTCTTCTTCTTGTACTGCGCTACGCTTAGCGTATGCGAGGAAACCTCTTTAGTTAAATACAGGAAATCGGAGATATCAAATATTTACTCAACATTGAAACTTCTAAGGCTTCAAAACGTTTTTAATGTTAAATTGAAATATTAAAAGAAATTTTAAATTCTTTTTTCCAACCTTGAAAAGGCTGACATCATCGGCATCAGTACTTTTGGGTAGAATAGCTATCATAGTATTCTAAATTCAAATACGCTGCGCTGATGAGCAGGCGAAGTGAGAAATCTAACTAGAAGTGCTCGCAGCTATATGAATGATGAAAGTTCGAAATCTTTCTGAAAAGTAAGTCTTCATGCTCATAGTAATTTTGCAGAAGTATTTACTATTTTATATTGTTGCAGTAAGCGGTCGTAAATCGTACGGAGCTCGGACCATCCCAGCAGTGTGTCCCTACCTTTGAAGTGACTGGGAGGCACAACTTCGAAGCCCGATCATTACCCTCACGTCAGTCTGCTTTGTAAAATTTGCCTCAACGGGAACGCTCTAGACAATCTCCTAATTCCAGCTGGAGCCAAGATTTTCTCCTATGTGGTACTACTTGCTCCCCAACAACCATCCACGTGGCAGCAGCCACGTGATGTTATTGCATAACCTCAGTGGTCAATTAATAAGGAACAACGGCTTCCAAGCTCATGGCCGTAAAATATAAACACGGAGACCAACTTTTCTTCTTCCAAATCACTGGTGCGGTCACCATTTAGTAGTCATTTTTTTTGTTACAACTTCCAAGTATGTCTCACTTTGCAAATGTTAGAGTCCATGTGGTCTCAGGGTCTGGCAAGGCTAGTTATCGCTCAATGAACTAAGAAGGGGAGGAATTCACATGCCACCCTAGCAAAGATTCGACACTGTGTGGATTTAAGAGGTCGCCTAAGATGATTAATAATGCCAAACTTCTAGGTGCGGAAATTCAGATTTATCTGAGTTACAAGCCCGCGCAGTTTTGATTTTCAAGGATTTCCGAGTTTTGAATTTCGAGCACACTCTCAAGTACCACATGTGTGTGTATCCACAATATATTATGACGATTCCCCATTTTTGTGAACCTCGCCATATTCCTTTTACCACCAGATGAGAACATGTCGAAAAAGGACAGCAACTGTGTATAGAATGTACAATTGTTCATAGGCCCCATCCATACCGGTTGTATGATATTTACATCCGTAAGTGTAGAGAGAAAGTAATCCCCCTGCTAGATAACTGATCATACTGTAAATGCAATGCCTTCCGTTCCGTGTGCAAAAGAGACGATTTTACCCACCACTAACAGAAAAATTATCCCATCAAGATGGCTTATGCACTTGCAGTAATGTATATAACCCCGCCTGCTCCAGACTTTACACAAACTCATGTGCACGGTGCACAGATGTACGGTTTCCTTTGTAAGTTGAGAATAAGTTTTTCTCAATTTTCTATGAGCTGAATGAGTACTGGTCGGGGAGGAAAATGAACGGAAACGGATGCCATTTCTTAAGTGGCTCACATCATGATGAAGATTCTGGATGTAGTACGTTTTCATGCTCTTCAAATTGCTACATTTTTCCTCTCCACCCTGTCAGAACAACTTTCTGTTCTTCCACCCACTTTCATTCTAACAACTCCGCTCTTCCGCCCAAGATACGCTTTTAGCTAGATAACTATGCGTCTGTGCTGCTCCAGGAGTAATTTTTACATGACAGAATAATAATAATTCTTGTTAGGTCGAGGGGATGAGGAAAAAATTACTTTATGTTGCAATTCAATCCGCCGGTTACACTTGGCCGCACCAGCTTCCAAGCTAGGTACTACATCGAAATTTAATTTAATCAGACGAGTTCAGCCATTCATAAAATATTTTGTTTAGTTTGCTATAACCTATATCCACGCTTACGTTCCACTATGCGAGTTGGAACGGGATTTCGTTTGGGAATGGGATGAAAGAAGGAAATGGTGAAGATGTAATCATAATCAGGCGTCCTCGTTTCTGAAAGTATAGCAGCAGCTTCCGTATGTTTCTAGTATGTGGTTGATTGATGGACTTTATTCCAACAATCATCTCGTTTTTGCTCAGTGCGGATGATGTTACAGGGACTTACCCCATATGCACTGCATCTCTGGTCTAATTTCAACTCGGGAAGGAATCAGCCCTGTAGGGTACTTCCCTATCTGCAAATCCGCACGTTGTACAGATTCCTAATAAAAGCGAACGTGTTTTGAGCCCAATTTAATGCCTTACTGTCATCTCTGCAGTTTATCTCAAGCTGAAATTTCTGCACTACTTTTTGTATTCTTATGAAGTTAACACGAATGTAGCGAAAGCTACGGGCTCCCATTCGTGTTAAGAAAGGAAGGTCCTAATTATTCGGCAATGCTAAAATACCACGGTTTATTGCTCAGTCTTCCTCTGGAAAAGGCAACATCCCCATCATAGCCTTTCCCCTCCGCATTTAAAGAAGCCTGCACCTGAGCACCTGTAGAAGCTGTCTCCACGGCAGCGTCAGTACCTTATTGTGGTCCTAAGGCTTTTTGCCACCTCGATACAACGAACTCGTCCATTAGGCTTATTACTGGTCGTTTTCGCGAGTGTGAGTTGTCTATAGGCTTGCACTAGTAACAATGGCACAGATCATTCAGAGGAGAAGACATTCAGCAAAAACTGGGTCGCTGAATCACGTTTGGAACTGACAAGAGTACGATTTCCGGACAGGCTGTCGAAGTGGCTCATGACGGCCAAGCTTTCGCCGACACCTGTGAACTCATCAGAGGAAAAGATATTTTTGAGTCGCATAGTAATCATCATGTCTGAAGAAATGAAGTGGGAAAGTGATAAACTTCCTCAATACACCACGTGGTAGAACTGCATCACATAGAATTTAAGTAATGCTCTTACCACTTTAAGTCCCACAACTCCTCCTGCGATGACTATAATGCAATGGAAGACGAACGAGTCCTTTGTTGCTACTATTTTCTATTTACTCTCTCCATTTAAACTTTTTACTTAAAGTTACCTCCAACTCTAACTGCTTTCTCACAACTCGATGTACCTGCTAACAATCATCACATCTGCGAGGGACAGCTACGGAGCTGTTTACTCACCAATACTCTTCTAGGAAAAGACATACGGTGGTTACTATGACTATGAGCTTGTAGGCAACGCAGAGGTAGACATGTGGGCCTAGCTCCTTAGCTCTGAGGAGTACATCGAGGCCCTTACAAACTTCGGAAGTGAATAGACGTTTTGATCTACTTGAAAAATATGGACGTCGTGGAAGTCATTATTAGTCTGAATTGCTCCTGTGACGGTGCATGCATACATACCATATGTATATGATATATATAATACAAAAAGACTGATTGGGATATGTGAATAAAACGTTAACAGTCGACTATGTGAATTAAAGAGATGAGGCCTGACACTGTATAAGTATGAGGTCTCGTAGAGGTAAAGAGGTCAGATATACCGGGATGACATTAAGTAACAATAAGTAGGTCTTGTAAAAGTAGACCTATGAGATTAAAATTAGTTCAAAGTTTGCCTAATAAGTAATATGTAGCATCCATGCTACGGAGGTTAACTAGGAGGCAATGCGCCAGATAAATGTCTTGAAGAAGTATGATCACAGGGATCACTTGCGCTCATAGGTCAGTCAAAATTGTAAGGCTGACAACATGCAAGGTAGCTTCAAAGTTTAGTACACATGTGCATGTGCATAATCTTACGTAATCTATACGTAAGATTAAAATATTAGTATAATAATAAATAAAATATAAGAATTAAATCCATACGCAATCGTACGGAACGTCAATAAAGTGTCTAGGTAGGAAGTGCAGTCGCACTCACAAGTGTCAGTGTAGTGCAGTAGTGTGGGGTATTTGGACGCTCACAAAATAGAGACGATCATAAATTTCTACCCTTTTCCAGTCTCCGAAATTGCACCGAGCAGTGTTGAATTGCAACATTGGTTGCGCAGTGGTTAGTCCTCATCCTACGGCGTCGATTTTGGAGTTGAGGTGTAGCAAGTTTATGCACCATGCCTGAAGCGCCGTTTTAAGACCTGCCGAACGCGCTATCACACATGTACCTGCACCATGGGGTTTTGCAATAGTAAGACAATATGCATCCCGCTTACGGTAATGTGAAATTGCCATGTGATTTTACCCGTGCACAATATCTCCGACACCAGTAGACCGACCTGGCCAAGCATGGTACCAAACAAAGTCTTAAAGTGTCAACTTTCGATTGCTATCAAGATCATTGTTCTACGTTGAGCCGTTTAGGCACTAGAGCTAAAACAACTGTGACCTATCATTATGGGACACCCCGTAGTATCAGCTTTCATTGTACCTGTGATTATACTATAAATACAGTATTTCCCATTAATTTAAAAAAAGTAACACCACATTCTTGTTCTTTCATTCTACATCACAGGGGCAGAGAGCATCCGTATTGGACTAGGGCGGTGCACCCTCACACTCCTACCTAATGTCATTCAACTGATACCTGAGACAAGCGAAAATTAAAGAAACCGGCATTGCTAAATGAAAAAGGTTCAGAAAATATTGTACAACTGTGACTAGGGGCCGTGCGTCAATAACCCCTTGACCTACTGCTCATGTTAGACATGGTTGATGCTCTTAACGGATGCAAGATTTGGTTTAAATCGGTCACAGGAGTTATCCAGTCCACAGACGGACAGACGGCCGTGAGTCTCTACAAAAAGTGACTTTGACACTTAGCCAGCGACATTTATGAATCAATAGAAATAAATTTGCGTGTTATCATGAGCAGAAAGGGTTGAATTTTCTGTCCAATTTTTATGGCCCATCAATTTCCCTGAATCGTTCCTGCATTGTTCAACCTTAACGGAATGTATTCATGCACCCATACAAGCATGTTCTAGCGTCACAGAAGGGAGGCAGGGGGAAGACGTCCGTGGAACCGTAATGGGGTACCCTTGAGTATGCATAGCTCAGCACCCTTCCACCTCCTTTACATTCTTTAGACTCAACGAAACAATAGAAATATTTGGACGGACTTACTTGCAGGGATGGGCGGATTACACACCCAAATAATCCGATTACATCTCAGATTACTTCAGTTGTCCGACTTCATCGCAGATTACAGATTACATAACACTCTGGGTTTTCCCCCAGATTATAGATTACAGATTACTTGCACGGAAATTTTTCAGATTACAGATTAATGTAATCAGATTACTTCTAAGATTACAGATTACCGCTGTGAAAGTTTTGTTTCAGTGAAGTAAATTTAAATTCAGTAAAAAGGAAATCTTATTACTTAGGCCTGATTTTTTAGCAATGAAGATTCAAGAAAACTTTAAATCCGGGTATTGTAATGCGTGGAAGTATGTTCACAACAGTGCTTTGAAAAATACCTGCCATTCGCAAATACAAATACATAAATACGAGTGCTTAAATCCATCATTGACAAATACAAATATAGAAATACGAATACTTCAGATAATCAATGGTAAATAAAAATACAGGTATACAAAGCTTGAGCCAGTCAATGGCAAAATACAAAAATACTTTTATTTTTTTCGTATTTCTCATTTTTTGTATTTTTGAATGGTATTAAGAAATACAATACCCTGCTTATAAATATAAAAAATACAAATTCAGAAATACAAGTACTTCAGCACATCATTGACAAGTACAAATATAGAGACACAAATGCTTAAGCTGGTCAATGGCAAATACGAATACAAAAATACTCGTATTTCTTATTCATATTTGTTATTCGTATTCGTATTTGCCAATGAGATTTTTCAAAGCACTGGCTTACAATATGGTGAAAAATGAGTTGCGTCGTTTATTGACTTTTTTGTAGTAAGATGAGCAGTACTGCTTACGAGTAATGCTTTAGGTCTGTACAAGCGATATCAACCTGGGACTAGTACCATCGCATGCAGCAGTCTGAAACATAGGAAAGTGCCAAACTTTCTTGCGCATGGCGCGGCTTCGCGCTGAAAAAAAATTTAAATGTTTTTTCGAAATCCAAACTTGGCGTTTTCTTATGGGATTTAACATGGAATTTTTCAATCTTCCAAGGGTTCCCCATTTGCAAAATGTTGAAATTCCGTGAAAATTCTTATTCACTTTAGCCATACGAAATAGGAGTGTTGAGCTCTCTGTAGCCTATATTTAGTGACTTATAACCACAATATCATTCAAAATTCGTAATTGAACATTAGTTAACACCAATTACAGGATGACCCAAAACCGTGCACCAAATTAGTTTACACTTCAGCACCTCAACGCCTCAGAACGCCTGATTACAGATTACTTTCTGAATAAAATTTAATCCAGATAAGAGATTACAGATTAATCTGTAATCTTAATCTGCAATCTAGATTAAATTACCGCCCATCCCTGCTTACTTTCTTACGTTCTTACTTAAGATCAAAGCTATTATGTTCACTTGTAATTGCAATAGGAATTCCTCTCGATTACTTTGGCTATTGGAATGCTTAAAAGACTGGAGAACCTTAACCGAATTTTCGAATTTTGAGTTTCGATGGCCTTTCTCTAATGTTTTGAAGTTTTTGCATACTCTATGATGGCAGTCCAGAGACCAATAACGCCTCTATTAGGAACCTTAATGTTATGTTACTTGCCATGATACTGTGTTACGGTATTTAAGATAAAGCCGGGATTCTTCATTAACAAATATTAGCATGAAAATTCGAGGTTATGATGAAAATTCTTTATTATTATCAGAACAATAATTTTTTAGCATTAGATTCTGCATTTTTCTATGTTCAGGCTTTTATTTTACAAACATTTCCAGTGCTTGAATAAGCATATGGTGCTGCACCTTAAGTGCTTGGGTGTGATCGTCACCACTTATCTCATCGGTTAAAGCCCGGACACTTATAACTTAAATGCCTAAAAACTCATTGATTACCTACTGGATTACTAACACTGGATTAAAAAGTATTACTTCCTGTGTCTACCAAAAAAATGTGAAGTTTTCCCGCACATCCAGATGTCTCCTTGATGGCCTCTTGCAGAAATTCTACTTTTTGAAAAATTTATACTTACTGCCAAACTGTTTTAACGAATCAAATTATCAGACGGAGCTGATCTCGTTAGGCTTTAGTAAATTATTTTTGTTACTGTTATTTCCCATCTGTTGTGAGGACCAAAAAGCTAGTATTTATGTGCATCATAAATGTGGGTGTACGGCATGAGGGTACGTGTTCGTATTCATGTGAAGTCCTAACACCTTTTAATATGTGTGGATTCATTTCGCGGAACTGGTGTACAGTAACTGTGTTTGTATATCCGTTCTCAGTAGCTACATGTACGTGCATGTGTCGCGCGGTTAGCCTCCATCTTCATCTGAAACTTTCCCTTTCACTCACAGTTCTCTCTCTCCCTTTCCATCTCCCTCAACGACCAAATGTACTCTTAATGAGGAATTCTAAAGAAACCCTAACGGTTATATTAAAAGAAAGGAAATGAGTCATGAAAGAATCTTCCTTGACAGTAATTAAAACAAAAGCGGCTCTATACGGTTTTAACAGGAAATTTAAGTGAAAGCCCCGCGTACTCTTGTGAGATGAAGTCGAGAATGGTCGTGTAGTAATGACAGCTACTACGGTGGAAAGAGGCAAGGAAAATCGAGTTGAATACTACTTTATTATTATCTTCATTACGGTGACTACAATAGAGAAACATGCCTCTTGCATAGATATCCAGCTCTAACTTTTAGTTTCAACCCTCGTAGCTTGAGTGGGAATATATTAAAGCTTATTCATTATTTTCTTATAAATTCTGCTGATAGGGTGAAACATTTTTCATATTTCTCTTCCAGACACTAGTTATTCATACTTTCTAGCTCACTCTCCTACTCCTCCTCTAGGGATTACCAGTGTGCTTCCCTCTGATTGTCAATCTTGATGACGATGATGATAACCTATTCACTATACTGCACTCGCGAAATGATGAATAAATATGTAAAAATTCCCTTGCGCGCCTAGCTCCTCTAACAATCCCTTATTCAAGCTCCTATTGATTTTGTGAAGCTCGAGTAGGGACATTGGGACAACATAAGAAAACCTGCACGTGGTGTCATTATCCTCCCCGCATTCAAAGAGTTGATAGTAACTACCAAAACGTACGAGTGGGTACAAAGCACTTTCCCTCTCCAAATATTCCCCTATATATCTCAGCACATCTTTTTCAACGTCATTATCGCATGAATTTCTCTGTGATAATTCCCTTGCAACCTTGTCGACTACATCAATGAGTTCAAGAGTTGGTGAGAATGAAATCCATTCTGAGATATTAGTGAAGCTGATAGTTTGGTAGCATCATGACCCATCCAATGGACCACTACGACGGCAAAGGACCCAATCAAATCTAAGGATGAACAGTTTTCAATCATTTGTTAATAGTGTTAATAGTTAAAGTTAGAGATGAAACGTCTGATGTTAACAATCGCAGGTATATACAGAGAATATATTCGTCCACAAGCCACTCGAAGGACCCGTAAACCAGAACTACGTATCTCTATCCTCAGTCTTTCACTTTTTTGAAGACCATGTTTGCATTTTATTTTGGTACAACTTTGCATCAGATTTATCTTATTATTGGCCCGTATAATTTGACATAATACTAATTTAAGCACAGAGACCAAGCATATGCAAACACGTCATTTCGCCTCAGCCACGACCAAATCAGGGTTAAAACACTCAATGACTAGCAGTCTGAACGTGAACTGGTGTAGGTGAGAATCAGTCCATCACACATGATCACAGCTGTTGCTTTTTTAAGGCTCCTTTGGATAAAACATACGGGTAAGGTATTGACTATTCAGCCTCCGACAGCGTGTACCTTATACCCAAAGACCTGTGCAGTGCTTAAACCACTGATTTATGAGGTAGACAGTGAACATAGACGGAAACAGCGTCGCATATATTATTTTTATTACTACCGTCATAGGCGTTACAATAGCTTTATTGGACATGTATAGAAGAATGTCTCATGTAAGCGCATAAGCTTGAAACCACTCTAGCCACTTAAACCGGGGAAGGTGGAATGGAATCCGTTGGCTCGTTCTTTCGTAGCCTCCTGTCACTCACAAGTACGTTTGAGTCTTCCCTTGTCACTTCATTCTGTACAGTCTAGAAAGAAAATACGAAGAGAGGGGCAACTACGGAAGAAGATACGAGGTAGCCTGTGAGACACTATGAAGCTTGCAACTACCTCCACGTAATACCGCTCACTTGATCGAGGAGTAAAGGAAGGAATGTATGTGCAGGGCGTCCCAGACGTAATTGTCATTGATTCTTAAATAATACCTGAACTAGCTACGCACGTCCTTGTAGGATGGCTCAAATTGTTGGCTAGGATACCGGAAAATGTATCAACACCTTTATTGCCAACCTCTTTGATCTCGATCCCTTAACTCCCCTGATTTAACTACTAGGTAATAAATTCGTAGTTGACTTGGCTAGGTGGATCGCTTACCGCTCAAAAAGTTTTAAAAGTCATAATAGTAAAAGTTTTTAGGGATTCGAACTTGAAAGTAGTTATAGTACAAACCCTTGCTCACCGTTCTGTGCCTCGATTTGTCAGTTACGCACACCCACGAAATTTATGATAACAAAGTGTCGAAAAATTATTGTGTGGGGTGTGTGCTGTTCCCTGGTCCGTTCTTAGTTAATGCGCAATCGCCCACGGCAGTTAGGATTAATAAACTCTCAGCTTGGCCGCAAGTCGCAACGGTGGAGCATTAGGGGACTGTAGTACGGAATTCAGAAATTGCAACCATGGAATGGAACAGTAGCCCACGTAATATGTGGGCAAACGAGCTACCTCCTCAAAAATCCTCGAAATCGGATGACTGGTTCCATTTCTGTGGTCAAGAAAATATGACCGAATGACCGAGCTGCCTGGGAGTGTACTAGGGACGATGCAACCGATGTCATAACAGAAATTTTCGTCCATGGGAACAAATATGCCATTTTATACTCCCACAAAAACGGATTTTGATGTCTGCGTATCAATCCAATACATCTAACGGGGAATACCCAAGGGCTGGTCAGACGGTATCCAAACAGCATGTGCACCACCGGTTTTACCACTGTTTGAAACGTAGGAGAATACCAAAGTTTCGTGCGCCAGACACCGAATTACCCCTGGAAAAAATTACTTTGAAACTCAAAATGGATATTTGACAAGGTATTCAAATTTTTTTTATTTCCCCAGGGTTGCCCATATTTTTAAAAAATGTGAAAATTTAGCTTCACACCGGGCGAGGAGCGGCTGGCTGCAAAACGCTAATCTGCACCAATGCTTCACAGTAGCCTGGAAGGCGTGAACATAACACAACTCACAAAAATAAGTTTGTTAATATTAATAATAAGTTTGAATAATAATTTTTAATATGTTGTAAAAGTCTTGTACAGGAAGGACCCCGTTCAATTAAAAAAATGTGAATTGTCAATAACTATGAATTGTGTTAAAATTTACCTCTTCGAGGTATTAGTACAATTCTTAGTGTTTAGCAGTCAGGCACTGCTTACCTGGAGTGAATGTAGCTTTTTCAACGGTTTTTAAAAATATTGCAAAGGAGACCTTTGGTAGACAAAAAATTATGGTTGTTAAATGCCATCAGAAAATGTCCATCTTGGGTTTCTAAAACTATTTTTAATGTAAATTTTTACCGGGGTAAATCTTGCTTGGTGCACGCAAGTTTGGAACTCTACTACGTTTCAAAAAGTGCTTCAGAGGATGATGAAAATTCCGTTTGGATATCCTGTGATCAACCCTTACAAATTAAAAGTATTTTCTGTTAAAAGTTTGTTCATAACCACATAATTTGTTCGAGTAGCCAGATTTCCATAAGTTACGAATCCGAATCGCACGTTTTCTGGAATCCTTCGCTTCAATTTAAGCTGTGCTGCGTTGTCATGGATCAACTGGTACTGATTTTATTCAAAATGCAATCCGTCAGTGTGAGACGCCCTGTAGTACTCCTTGTAGTACGAGACGCACGGTTCAGTAATAAATACTCCGGCAAAGGGACACTACAAGCAAGGGAGGGTTATTCCTTGTTGCAATGGTAAATGCTTTCCCATTCCAACGTCTCCGCAACCATAACATTGGACCTTACGGCTTGCCACGCTTCCCTCGGGTCACATTGTGTAAATATTTTCGTGGTGAGCCTAAAATGAGAAGGTTTTCGGGTTCATGCCGAAAACGTGCGTAAAACCGAATTCGTGAGACATTTATAACTACCCTTGGTCGCTTGTTTGTCTTCGCGCACTGTCTACAGATTGCGGTCAATGTCGCTTAACCTGGGTCACTCTTGCAATGAGCCACACGAGCTAACCTCATTGTTTTCACTTCTCCATGCATAGAGTTTTGTAGCCAGTTTTCTTTGGTTTCTCTTAATGGGCACAACCATAAGCAAACATAGCAATGACCATCCGTTACGTTATCGCCAAATGCGAGGGCATTGTGGAGATTATTAGAACTCACCAGGTGTTGTCGAAATGGTGCAAGAGTAGGGACAGAACAATAGAGGAAGATTGATCTGAGTTCACAAAAGGCGGCAAATGGGGGATGCCCAATTAGTAAGCTCCCATTACGTATTCCTTTCCACTGCCAAGAGGGGGAAAAAGTGGGGGGGGGGGGTGAGAATTAAACGGAACATTAGCATACATTTACATCTCTGTCTACTATGTTATGTGTTATGTGGTAAATGTAGAAACGGCCACCTACATGATCGCACTGCGAGGTGCTACCTTTCAGTGCACATGGTGCCAATGATGGATTTTGCGTATGAAGTGGCAAAACGACTTTCTGAAGGGACTCATGTCCCCATCCATCCGTCCGCCGGTCTGTAAACAGGATAACTCCAGAGCGGGTGACCGATTTTGACCAAACTTGGCCAGTACATAGTATTCGTTAAGAATATGAACCAGATCGGGCATGAAGGTCATAGGTCAAAAGGTCAACATTCACATGTTGGTTGTTAAAAATTACCCTCATATTTCCACATGCATTTTACACCAGCGAATTTAAAGCTTTGAAACAAACTCTAAAAGGATGGGTTGCTGGGAGGCGAATTTTTCCTAGATTACACTGACGGAAGAGTATCACTGGAAGAAAAATTCGCTTACGGAAAATCTGAAGGGATAAACATGGCGCCACAAAGGAAACCGGTGGAACCTGAGGAAAGATTAAAGATATTTTAACTTGTTCCCAATATACAATTATGTCGTGCAGACGAAGAGAAACACTCGAATCTATCATGCCCTGCCATTGTTGTCTACAGGCTAGTGTACAGGTTCTTGATTGTAGAAAAGCTGCGAGAGTTTACGGCATAAGTGGAATGGTTGGTTCTAAAGGCCTTTGGGACTGTAGTGGAGTTGGATGAAGGTTGGGGAGCTGTAGTAGGCAGCTGTGGTGCCCAACACGAGATTTTCTTTCCCAACGCGCATGACGAACTGCGACCGCCTGCACAGGGGGTGGCATTATATATCCGACCAGAAGAAGAAAACAAGGCGTTTGACATCATCAACTTGTGCTGTTTACACCCAAGACTTCTGCTCTGGAAATGTGAACTAAATTGAAAAACGTTCAAAGAGAGCGAGAGTGCCATAAAGAGAGAGAGAGAGAGTCAGTGAGACTAAGAGAAGCCAAGGTGTATTGATGGAGCGTGGGTATGTCTTGAGGAGCAAATTACTTTAGCTAAAGTTGCAACAACTTGATTCCACAGGAAGTGTCAAATTCAGCTTAAGATGTATGAGAGGACGGCGGCGGAGTAGGAACCGGAATTGTGCTTAATGCTCTCCGACACACATATGTACATCTCAGCCCACGAGTTCTTTTCTGCAGTCCGGTGACCATACAGATTTCTTAAAGAATATAGAAGACCACGTCGAAATCTTTGCCATACTTTATTGTTGCTGCAATAAAAATACATATTAGATGCGGAGACGGCCCTTTGCTTGCTGAGTTCCATATATCAGAAGGTCCCTTCCCAGAATGTCTTCCCTGTTCCGCCTTTTAGTGCTCAGGGATAATTGTTCCAAAGTAACCATACCACCATGACGACACCCACATATCCTTCAAGAGACGTTTCCCTATGGAATCAACGGAACGTAACATGGCGTGCTCTTAGTGTATTGCACCAAATGGCGTATGTGGTGGGCAACCGCTGGCTCATAGCACACTCAACTTTTCGGCGAGGCCCTTATGGATGGAGGCAGACGCGCCAGCAGAATATTCTGCTCTTAAATTAGTCGGGGCGCGGTGGGAAAAATGAGGATGGGAAATGAGCTAATAAAACTCACGCACGGCTGCTGCCACCGTTCAACTAGCTATCCAACTGAAATTATCGCTAGGTCCCCGAGTCCGCTAGAGTCTTCATCTTCATCAAGTTCTCACTCGCCCACTGAGTGCCTGTCTCCCCCACGAAACATATATAGTTCGTCCGAAAGCCTACGTGCAGCCACGGTGTCTGTGGTAGTGCTGTACATTTTCTGTGAGTGGAGGCAAAAGTTGAGGGATGTGGTGATGCAGACGTAGTAGTTACCTCTTGAAAACTTTGGATGACTGCCGTATAGCCATTATTATTTCCCACGCGACGGCCGATGATCCGAATCAGATTGCTTTCCAGTTTCCCAAAATCAATCTGGAAACCTTATCCCCAAATGTTTTTGCATTTTCGGCGATGGGACTAGCATTACAGAGACAAAATGTCTGAAAGAGTAACCAAAAGTTTAAATTATCGTCTGTATGCGGCGGCGGCGGCGGAGCATATAGATATGAAGGTACATAGGAAATTGTGAAAACGTTGGTTTTACAAGAGAAATATACCGCATGTCATTCTAGTACAAATACGGTGATCATGCATGATCAAGAGGTCATCTAAGACCACCAAACTGGTAAGTTTGGAATTTTAGATTTCACGGAGTAACATAACCAGTTAAAATTCTCAGCATTCGGTACCAGTAGGATTGTAGGCGGTTTGATTTGAATTTGTAGTCAATATTCAATGATGTACCTAGAAACACACCTGGTGAAAATTTGTGAGTACTACTTCTCGGCTCGTTTTTTCTGCCATTTGTATAAACGAATTCGAAATCTCAGCTAGAAGTTTGGCGTTGGTAATTCTCTTCGGCCATCTCTCGGTCGTTCATCGTCACTGATTTGTGAAAGGGTGACATGTAGGATCCGGCCCTCGTATGACGAGAAGGATGCAAACCGCGTGATGTTTATCGTTTGAAAACCTTTGGAATTGTACCTGTTTACGTACAACAGACACCTTTGTGAATGAATTTTTCTCAATGAATATTGATCCTTATCTATGAATTAAAATTCGAAATTGCTCTGTTTCAAAGATGCGGCGTTTATTTAAAAATGCAGCGAAGAATTATAAACTCAGTTTTATCTACAAAAGAATAAAAAATCTCTAAATTGATAATGACTGATTAAATTGCATTCGTGGTTCACTCTAACAAGAACACAGACCGCACTCATTCACTTGGAAAACCTGTTCGACAGTAAAAACTAAATGCTAGAACTTTAAAAACTCAAGCTGGTGAATATATGCTACGTAACCACCAGTAATAAAAGACGCAAGGACTGTAAAATTCTGTGTTAAACGTATAAAACCAATCGATTTCTGAATTATTCATTAACAAAATGGGTTCAAACATGAATTTTGAAAAAGAATAAAGAATAAACCTGGTTCAAACATGAATTTTGAATATAAAGAAAGAACAACCGTGGCGCAGTCCTGAATTTTGAATAACTAATAATAAGTAGAGTACAATCCTGAATTCTGAATAATTAACAATGAATTAACTCACTTTTTCATGAACAAAGAATATGAGTATTCATATTCTTTTCATATTTCATATTCTATTTAATAATCATTGAATTTTTAGGATTTATTCATTAAACCCTTGGTAGAGACTATATGTTTCATTATGGGAACTAAATTTCTAGGGTGTTCGTAAAGCATTTAAAGCATTTGAATCCGTAGAGGTGCGGAATGTAGGTAAAACGTACTCCTTATCATCGAAAAAGGCTAGATATAAATTTTAATCGTCGGATAAAGCACTTAAAATCATTTAAAGCATTTGAAAATTTTTAAAGCATTTGAAAATTTTTAAAGCATTTTACAGCATTTGAAAATTTTCTTTGAAAGCTTCTACTGGAAACACATACGGGGTACACAAATGATGACATTATGAGTAACTTCAAAAGTTTTCGACCCGAGTGAAATAAATACTCTCGAATTTCGAAAACTGTGACCAAAAGACTCCTCTCGGTGAGTACTTTTGGAAAATACCATTCGTACCACTCTATGACCATTGGTACCAGAGATGGGGTAAAATGGATTCTTTTCAGATTTTTCTCTCGATTCATTTTCAACGATTTTCAAAAACGCTTTTTGTTTTAAAGATCATTATGTTTTTTAAAAAAATTCTCGATAGTTCTTTTTATTTCAAAAAATTTTTGGTCGAAACGATTTAAAATTATGAAGTTGTCATATCTCCGTCACTATTTTGAAGTTTGCAAAAATGTTGATTTTCGCCTTAGAAACATTAATTGCCTTTAATTTGAATCCAAGCCAATCAAAATCGATGGAGAAGTCCTGGAGCAATTTGAAAACAAAAATTTTAAGTCTGCCAATTCGATCTTTCAGTGGTAAAATGTTGCCATAAATTCGGGTATTATGGCTAAAGAACTCAAAGGGGGGTTAGAATCATCTTAGAATACCATGCTTAAGCTTAAAAATTAGCCTTTTTATGGTTTTACCGTAATTTAGAAAAAAGGGAAAATCTTGAAAAGCACCAAATATGGACCCTTGGGACCTTGAAAATTCTTACAGAAACTCCCTTGTTAAATTCTCAAGATTTCATTTTCAAGAAATGAAATATAAAAATTGTGGCAAAAGTGAAAATTTGGAAATTTTGTGAAAACAAACCTCGCAGAATTTGGATAGAACTTGAAATATTTTTCTATGCTTAGAAATGCTTTAAATAAAAGTTTTCAAAAAAGTTCGTTATTCAGTCTATTTTGCAAAAAAATTAAAGCATTTTAAAGCATTTAGTTTTGAACTTTAAAGCATTTTTGCAGGCAAGTTTAAAGCATTTTTGCGGACACCTTATTTATTAAGCTCCCACAGGCGAAAATAGGATTCGTTTTACAGTACAACCTCGTTAATCCGGCCCTCTCGGGACCAGGAATTTGTGAACCCATTAACGGGTGACCGTATTAAGGGGATAGTTTAACATGTACTTGGGGG
>WJFA01000941.1:0-26762 GCA_009870155.1 Pseudobourletiella spinata | reverse complement strand
GGACTGACGGGGCTGAGAAGCCGGTATAAAATATGACTCAACTCAGTGTGGGAAATCTCTTGTCTATTATGATGAATAGGTTGACTGGTGGAGGACAGGGTCCTTATTCTTCAACACCTGGGAGCAACCCTAGCGTCCGTCTCAGTATGTCTCCGTACTCTGGCTTCCTGGCCAAAATCGCCACCAAGGAGGATGAAAGTAAGATTTAAATGAATACTTGATACGTTCCACTTGGTTTTCCAACTCTCCGTCTCCCCACTTCATGCTGGATGACGTGGCTACACATAATACGCCATATGATACTCTCACAATGGAAAGGTTCATTCCAATCCGCTATGTGGACTTGGTTTTTTTTACTCCTTTTGTTTCCGACCGATAATTTAAGGATTATATCCAATGCGGATTTAATTACTGATAGAACAAAATATTTAAATCTATTGGTTTCCAAATTGTAAGTATAGATGCTTTAGGGAAGACCTTGGTGCGGAGGAAGCTTGTTTTAAACCGGAGGGAAGTGATTCGAAATGGGGAGGTGGGGGGGATTGGAATGAGCCTCCTGTATGAGTACTTGGATAGCACTGCGAGTCTGTGAGCAAGTGCCAGCAGACATGACGGGAATTTGGAGAGGGATTGTCCCTACTCTCGTGTATCACAATAGCTAATCCATCATGTACCAAGTGAAGTAGTAGTGGTTGTAATTGTGGTGTAGTGTTCTACGTCCAGCTCACTCACTGGTATTATTCTGTGTAAGTTAATGATAACTCCAGGCTTGATGTTTCTTATACTACCTCCTCCACAGTTAACGGCTCGTCCCTCAGCCTGGTATCCACCGCTTCATCCATCTACAGCAGTCAGGAGGAGAGGCAGGCTAACGAGATTCGGAAACTGAAGCGTGAACTGATGGAAGCTCAGGAAAAGGTCCAGACCCTTACGAATCAGCTGTCCACAAACGTAAGTTCAAATTGCTACATACAAGATGCACTCGTGTTGTAGTGACATATGATGTACGACATCTCTTGTGGCAGAGCCGCCAGGTACCATTATGTCATGTCACCCTATCATGTACTACGATGCTGGTCTCATACGTGCAAAGGTCGTGCTAGCACGTTATCTCTCATAATTATGATAGTTACTTCGCCATGCTCCTATGATTGTTTCTACGTAAACCCTTTTTGGAGGAACTGATTCATGTCCGTAATTCCGATGCGAGATCGGTTCTCGTCGAACTGGAAAGTGGTAATTTGTTTGAAAAAAGCATGATTGGTGTCATTTGAACGGAGATTCTAACACCCAGCTGAACTATTACTAACATAACTTACTATTGAGGGGCGTAATATGTACGGGCAAGAATTGTTATGATATGCACTCACCCAATAAAATGGTTGTGAGCCGTTTGTGCTCCGAGTCACGCGTCCGAGACCCGCCATTTATACGATGTCTGGAGCTGCATCCACAGGTTAAGAGCTTGAGAAGCATCATCCCAAAAACCCAATGGTGGAGGTTGTCTCTGGAGGTAAATTGATTGCGCTCTCATGCGAAATTCAACGATTTATGCCGTGTAATTATGACGTGTAAAAGAAGCTAACACGTTCCCGGCTGTCGCACCTGATTACCATCAAGAGACTTTGTGGTTTGAATTTATTATGGTGGGAAAAAATCCTCACACCGATTCTCAATAAACTTGGGACTGGGACCTCCATATTCGTCGGGCCTTCTTCGTTCAGGCCTCCCTGTATGGCTCCCGGAATTCTGTCTCTCTCACTCGGACTGAACATGTGTTCACAGTGGAACCGCAGAGTGCAGGGGCTTAAGTGTATGTGCAGCACATGAGAGAGTGGATCATATTAGTTTATGCTCATATGATATCTGTAGACATAAAAATCTTGACGTGCATGTCATCATTCTGCCATGAACGGATTCATGGGTGTTAGTTAGTCAGCTGAGCGAGCCATCATAAAAGTTATGGAAATCGAAAGTACTCACTTATTACTGCGCTTACCTGTTGGATGCAGCCCGTGCGTAGCACAAGGGTGGGAATTTAACTATACTCTCCTGTTATTGTCTGCATGACAGCGAGCCCATGTAGCGATCGGCGTGTAGAAAATCTGGTTGTACACGCTGTAACGCAGCTTCCGTGGCGTTGTAACACGAGCTTAGAAAATACTGCTCCGACGGGCACAGTGCCAACTAGTTTCATAGTCTGAGTTTGTGTCTGTGTTTTGAAACTGAAAGCGAGACTGAATTTTAATGGGCTTTCGATGGGAGCGAGTGAAAGTGATGGAGCTCATATCATTATTGTTTTTGGAAGAGGTCGCTGCAGAGGCGGAAATTGGATGGGAAGGGCTCCAGTTTCCTCATATGACAGAAGCATGGAGTATGAGTTAAAAATATGGCACTAGATTTTCTATATTGTATCATTAGCACGGCTATTGGTTGGAATAAATCATGTTACTCGTTCTAGTAGCTTAGTTCATGTCATAGGGGTTCCTATGAGATTCCTCGGGCTTACTTGCATTATGCGGTTGTTCTCGTGTTCTTAAACTAGATGAAATTATGAAGAGTCAGGTTTATGTAAGGGTGAGCTGGTTCATACTACATGATTGGGATATATGATTAGGGACAAGAGTGCTGCACCGGTTGATGGATCGAAGTTTGTAAAAGTCGTTGCGCGTAGCGGTGGTCCCACCTCTATGAGGTGGAGGCATGGTTGAATGCATGGGGACGATAGACTTTCATGACGGGTGCGAACTCTTGTTTTTCTCCAGAAATGTGCATTGATGACCTTTGTGTCAGCTGGTGCCGCCTATCACATGGATGGAACTTCGTGTGATTAGTTTATTGCTTCAAGCCTACCCAATGGGACCTCACACTAGATTAGGATTTGGTGGTTACTTGAGTGGTAACACAAGAGTATGTGCGTGTAAGTGCTACCTGTATATATTATCTACCACACAAATGTTCAATGGAGTCGTTGAGCCGAACTTGATAATGCGGTCTATACATGGAGCCATTTCCTCTGACCTCAACCCCTGTGAACGTGGAGTTACTGAGTTGGACGTTATAGCTGCGTGTTGGGCCTATAATGGGCACCATTAAAATCCCCGAACCCAATCCTATGCAAATCCTCTGAGGCTTTAATAGTGAGGAAAACGCTCGGGTTTCGATGTGCCGGCAATAATAAAGAAAATAATAGGCGAATTTATTCAGATTCTCGCATAATAATAAACTCCAGACAAGCTCTCTAGCTAGAATTTCCTTCGTAAATCAGTGGGCGTGTGACTGGAATACGATTTGTGTGGCTCCCTGTGTGAATAGGAATGGTTTATCGTTCGAAAGTGCATTTTGAGAGCGAGGGAGTAAAATAGTGTGCACGTTTGCCATGCCAACGAGGTTTGGTGGGGTCGATCATGGAGGCACATGGCGGAACTCCTTGGGTTGGTTATTATTACCTGCACTGCATGTGAGTACGTAAGTTCATAGAATCATGATAAATGGGTTTTCTGGAACCATATGTGCTGTTTGAAGGGAGGAGGGTGGGCTATTGGTCCCCGGGTACATGTCCATGCGTGCTAGATCCAGCTCGTGCGAAGTATGAGGCAAAGTATGCACTGTATCTGCGCGGGCGGAAAAAATTTAAGAACTTATATCCGACACGGAAATTTGACTATAATTATAAAGTAGTTTTCCCTCCGTGGAGGGGCCCCTCCCTTCTGAGTAGGCTCATACATCAAAAATTTTTGGAGTGATTACTGACCCGTTAATTATCAGGTTGGGAATGTCAGCTGTAAGTGTGAATAGGTGGACGTTGTTCCTAAGAGCCATGGAGCCGGCAACCTGGACCGAATGGTCCGCCCCTCTGTTCATCAACTGTGGTGTTTCTCTGTGCGTGGAAGGAACAAAAGTCGGTGAGCGGTGTCAAATTGAGAGGAGGACGACTCGGAGTGCGAGTGTTCCCCGACGTCAAGCATAATTACCAAGTTTTGTTCGCGCAAACCCAGCGTGTCGTTCCGCTCTGGTGAGTGAGGACAAGGATCTGTATTCAGTTTCAAAAAATGTCCATGCATGTCTGTGATCATGTGCGTGTGTGCGTGGTGAGGGGGCATTATTGGACGGAGCATCGTACATTTGCATACAATGCCGCCGGCCGACACTCTGTGAAGAGTCCAATGCAAAAGACATGAAAGGCATCTTTGGTTGATTTACCTCTTTTATATTTCCCCGTCACACGTTGCTTCTGTCATCATCACTCCGATGATGTGTAGAGAAGTAGTATGTGTGTGCGTGTGTGAGTGCCTGGGCTGCTTCCCAGTTGTGTTGGTTGATCGAGTGCCCATAAAAGTAGGCTGGTCATCTCTTGGGAAGCCGCACGACGTCGGCGGCTTCTTTTCACTCTGAGAACCGCGTTAGTGAGCAAGTAATCACGTTGACTCATTGATGGAACCGGCGGCAACAACTGCAGGGTTTTGGGGAGTCGAACCAACCTCCTTCCCCGCCCTCTCATTCTTTCCAGCTTTCCAAGGTATTATCCAAGCTAGTTTTATTTGTAGCTACGATGGGAAGACGTAGGTTGAGATTAGATTGCTGAGGCAGCTTAATGTCTCATCGTAGCGGTTCTGCAAATTAGAATGTCTCTGCACCAATCATGCTGCCGCTCAAATTGCAGAGATACTCAGATGATTAGTAAGCCGGTGAAAGGGAATACAAGGAAATCTGACAAACTTTGTCATTAGTTGGTGCAGGAATCGACTTTGGCGAATACAGGGTCAAGTGATGCTGCCTTGAGTTTCCTCAATATTTGCTCTAAGTGAATGAATCGCTGGCAGCATTAGGACAACTCCGCTCTACATCAATGGTTGTCAGTTGCTATATCCAGAGGGATGTATGGAGTGTAATTTTGGTCGGATTCCCTGCCTCTAGTTAAGTTTTCACCTTTTCACTGCACTCGGTCCCTCTCTCCTGTCTTTGGTCGTTGAAAAACGTTTACAGCGTTTTCTGCGTCCCCTGTAACCAGAGCGTTGTAGCCTCTGTAGGAAACTACGCTGCTACTCAGATGTTACTGTCATTTGGGGTGTCACAAACATGGGCTTAAAGCTCCTTCTCGTTTCAAGCCGGAACTCTGATTAAAATTTATATGTATGCTCGGGGCTTGACAATCTCAATGTATATTATCCATTAGCGTATTCATCCTCTACGTTTTCATATGTAGTACTGAATGGAAACTGCGCTAAATTTTTACCCAGCAATTTAAGCGTCATAATTTTTTGCCTTCTCCGACGGATCAAAAATATCAACTGTCGTTACTGAATATGTTCAATGAAGCTCGCCCTAGAGGTACAGAATCCTTTTACATCCATATATTAGCTTATTCATGTGAAATTCTCACCTGTACAAACGGTCCCCTCCCCTTGTATGAGTGAAACTCATAAGTTCGTTGGTCAGGTAGATTGTTTAAGATGGAATAAAATTTGGCTAAGAGTCTCTCTCTCTCATCTGTGGAATTAGAGGTGGGATGAGTTATAGAGAGTCAAAAGTGAGGTCTTATCTTTATTTAAGGATGATTTTGTCATGTCTGTACGTACAACGGACTTATATATTCTGGTGATGAGGGCTAACGAGGGAAGCGCTGAAAATCCGTATCCATCTGTTAATCTTGAGAAGCAGAAAGGGGTCTGATGTTCATCACATCACCATATTTATCATACACTGCCCCTTGTTGCCACAGCCAGCCAGCAAGTACAGTATCCAACTGCTTAGTGATCATCATCCCGTGAGAGTGGTACGGAGGCCGGAACGTACACATAACTTGAAGGTTCGATGCGTGTGGCTGCTGATGATGCTACTTGGCGTTAAGTGGAGTCTCTGCTTTATAAAGTTTATTAGTTGGTCCTTGCCCCGTAGTAGTCCAGCGTTCGAATGCTCAAAGATCCCTGCGCGCATGGTTGAGTGCATATCTGTAGCTTTGCATTGCCGGAGGCTACTCGGTTAGGCAAAATAGTTTTGAGCAGACCCAAACCCTCATGTCAGTTATATCATTAGTTGATTATATTGATTGTGGCTTTATGACCCTTGGCCATCTCGTTTGGGCAAGTTGATCCATATAAGAGCTAATCAGCCTCACCAGTGGAGAACTGACAGTGGATGCAGTAGTACTAGTGAGAGATGGTTGGGAAGAAGGAAGGAAGGAAGGGCACAGAAGATGAGGAGTTGAGGAGTCCTCATCTGTGGCATTTGGCTGTTAAATTGGATTGAATTATAAGTTTTTCTCATGCTAGCAGTCTACTCTACCTATTACTGTACACGGTTGAGACTGAGGGAGTTGAGACTGAACAGAGCCCCTGAATATGCTGAAAGTTGGGTGGGAGTTACTTCGTGCAGCGGTAAAAAATAGTCGCGGAAAATCTACGTGTAATTATTGACAGAGATGGAGTTGCCGAGAAGAAGCTGACACTAAGTAACTTGCATTGTAAGCAAATAAAACGAGCGGTACCTCTTTCCACCTTCGTGTCAGCTAGCCGCATTATCACATGTCGGCTGGGAAAGTTGTGAATGAGGAAATGACACTATTCTCAGCGTGGAGTTGATTGTATGATCCTTCGTAGCTTTTGAATGTCCGCTCAAATCACTGAATGGAGGTGCTGATGACTTTCACACACATACAAACACATGGCCCGCACTGCTGCAGTGAACTGCACTCCTGCCCTCACATTTTGACCGTTGAACTTTATCAAGTTCGTGCAGTCGGATTAAGTAGACGAGGATTAGAAGTCTCGTATCTAGAAGGAAACATTTATGATACACTTGACCTCGTAAGATCTCCCGTGATGCATTTGAATTTTTAATTGGACCTCATTAATGAACTGGTGTAGGAGTCAATAAAACGTCTTCGTTGTGGGGATAATGTTAGAGAATAACAACTTGCATGACGAGAAGTCATTTGTTCCTGGAAGGATACTGCACATATCTGCTGGGCACTCCATGCCTGATAAATGTTCAGAATGAACTTCATGGACGGGAGACTGTGTGCGAGAGTGCAAGTTATTCGGACGGACGGCACAGTGGATTCCTTGCTCTTTGGTACACACTGCACAAATGCTGTTCATCAACTTTTTGCCCCCACAGACTTTTGACTGGAGTGTAGCCATAAGTGCGTGGCGTAAAATGTCGCCTCCTGGCCCAGAAGAGCCATCAACGTCGTCAGTTAAATCAAACTGTAATGTGTTTGTGAGTGCATGTGTGCCTTTGGCTGGGTGCTCATCGCTCCGTTGAGCAAGTTACTGACAGGGAGGGCCTCAGTAGAGGAAAGCCATAGTTTTGGCCTGTTGCTAAAACTTTGCTCTGGCAATGCATCGGGGACGGGGATGACGCATGATGGGGGTAGTGCGCCCATTTGGGCTCGCAGCTCGAGATTTTGATCGGAGACCTGGTGGAACATGCCGAGGTAGAGCATCAGTAGCTTTAGGGGTAATTGGAAGAAAGAACACGTGTTAATCCTATAATTACATGTAAATGAGTATTTTTTAGGGGAAACAGTCTCTTTGCAGTGTCTTTTACCCTATTTGCAAATACCCTTGCGTAGTGCCCGCTGAATTTGCAAGTTATTCTTGAGAGAAAATTATAGGTTGAGCTAAACTCGTGGGTGTTGTAGTGGCACATTACCATAAATTTTACAAGGAAAAAGGCGGCTGAAAACTTGTTAATGCTTGCGGTAAACCTTGCAGTGCTTAGCCGGAGAAATTTGCCGCAAAGTAAAGAAGCAGAAAGGTGCAGAATTTTCAACCCTGACAGAAAAAAGCAAACATTCGTGCAACTTCTTGTTTGCTCTTGATTTTCAAAACTTGGTGATAGTGCTAAGTAAGATGTGTGATTCCAGCCTCAAATCAACTTTTACATAGTGTCGCTGCAGTGGAAAAGCGCGATTCCTGCTAGCATAAGTAGATTTCTAAAGGAAAAGCAGAAAGGGGGGTCAGGCATGGTAGTTTTGGTGGGAAAGAAGGATCTTCTTAATTGTTAGGAGGATTCAGCAGTTAGAACGCTGTAATGTATGTCTGCATGCGTACCTGATTGGTTTGGAAGAAAAAATGGTAGTTTTAAAACCTTATTCAGAATCCTTCCTCATGTTTTTTCACCATTGTTATCCCATGCAAAAAGCAAAAGTTAATGAATAGAGGGAGAGATGTGGTGGAGTATTGTTGATCCCGAGCCTTTTCAGTCTTGTTTTTTTGTTACTTAAGTTCCTTTTTTAGTGAGATTAACTGGCTAAATTATTGCAATTATAATTTGAAACGCCGTTATCAGGACCTAGGTATCTCATCATCACATGTGAGATAATTTGTGGCAGCTGTCGGCTGACTGTCTGCCGCAGCTACCCTCTGTTCTCTGGCTCCTCCGGCTACTACTTCGTGTGGGCGGTGAAGTAAGAAGATACGCACGTAAGAATATGTAGCACATTAGTTGTTTCCGTGATAGTGATTAAGATTAGGAGTGTACATAAGGATGAAGTAGGAACTATAAGAAGGATTCCAGTTTAAGTCATGAGTCGAGAAGTTGAGATTAGATCAACTCTGTGTGAGCGAGTGGTTTTGTATACCCAGTGAAGAAATTGGTGTGGCCATCGTCATACCATGCTTCCGTTTTCTCTCTACACCTCTCTGCCTCACTCTCGGTGTCTCAGGTTATCACCTCCATATATTTCTGTTACTTTTCCCCACTCCCGTCGTGGCCAGAGATTAATTTCAATGGCAGCTTACGGCAATTTGTAAAGGTGGCAGTAGTAGTGGTGAGATGGTGGTGGGATCGATGGGTATGGAGTCCCGTGGAAGTCAACGTGAATGCAGTTGTCTGTGAGACTTAGGATGCTGGTTGATGGGGAAAACATGGAGGCATTATATAGTCTATAGTTGTGTAATTCTCACACTTGTAGAAACGGAGGATGCGGCTTAGCAGGGGTTTGGAAACTTGGGGAAGGATTTCGAGTCCTGATTAAATTTGGGCATTACAACCAATCATTCCTGCGGCGCATAAAACTCGATGATGAAGTGATAAGTTGATCCTGGAGTTTGAGAATGATTGTTGTGTAAAGTGAGGAGCACCACCTCCATTGGTCCAGGCCCTTCTTGACCATACTAGGGCAGGCAAACGGAGCGTTCCGTAATTATAAGTTTAGTGGTTGTTGTCATGGATATGATGCCGTATCAGTGATGTTCTTACTGTTCTACTTCCACTTATTCGATATCCCTCTAGCCTTTACATCAATTCGGCCGGGGAATAGTCTGCGACTGACGTAATTCCGATAGTCCTTCGAATTGTCATATATATGCTCAGTTTTCTGATTTTAAGGTTGAGATTTTTGTGGGAAGTTTCGCCTTGATTTTCCATCGCTTCGAGGGGCCTCGCAAGATTCCTCAAATCGTTATCTATGCTCGAGAGGGAAGGAGTATAAAAATAGGATGATGATCAGGAGTTCTTGGAAGACCATATTGAATAACCTTGGAAATATTTGGAAAGGATGAAGAGAAAAGGCTACGTATGTACAAATGCATGATTATAATGTGGACAGAAAAGTTGAATTTCTTCCTCGTAAAATTCCACTCAACTCTTTTTGATTCCCCGCTCAACTTCTCCGCTTCGACCCGGCTGGGACTGGGCGAGGTAGTAATGAAGCATATGTCACTCTAGGAACAACTGTCATCAGGCTTTTAGGCGTATGCAGAAAGTAATTTGTTTGAGAAAAATGTGGTATAGTGGTGCAGAAGATGGAAGGAGATTCAAAGATTGCTCATAGTGATAACCAATTGTAGGACCAACTGGGGGATGCAGACCTGGCTTCCATTTTGTTAGGCTGAGATCGAGGAAGGGAGAGAATGAAAAGCATATGATAAACTTTTGGGTTAGAGGGAATGCTGGATCGCAGTGAAGTGTGGCTTGATATTCTCCAGATTACCTTCCCTTTCTTCCATGGGCGGTTAAATGAGGGGCAATGAGCCTGGTTTGAGCATGGTAAAAATGAAATCATTCTGAACTCACTCGTATGGAGTGTATGGACGATCCAGTAAAATTATTTATGCCTGCTGCTGCCCTCACTCTTAAGTTCATCCCCACACTATGTGAGTTTCAGTGTAAACTTTGGCATGTGTACTAAGCCGCGGAAACGCAGACTGGTTTATCCATACCAAGTTGGATATATATTGGAAGAGATATGGTTTAAAAGCTTTCCAAGTGGGGGCATCACACTATGATTACGCTGAGCCAACTGTGGATCGTATGAAGGTGGGAATGGGGAACCTGGTCTCTTCACATCTAGTTTCGTGTTTTATGGTGCTTTTAGCCTCTTGTCTTATGGATCGCGGAGTTGACAAACGGTTTCAGCTGGCTGGGCTCCCTCCTTTTTGTCGCTGTTTTTATCCTTATCTAAAAATTATGGGTGGACAAGCCGTGGGTGCGTCCGTGAAGGAGAGTTGTATTTAATAAACATTCCGAGCTGAGCTCTTAAGAATGTTGTTGTCGTTTTTGTTGTTGTTGTTATTATTGTTGTCGTCATCGCATCACAGGGAAAGGCTGGGCCCGACCACTATCACCTCCTCTCTCACGTGCTCTGCTATTCCCCATGACATAATTTACAGACATTTACTGTCCAGGTATCCCCTCCAACTTGGCTGACTCATAAAGGTGGTTGGGTTGGGAATGTTCACATGTATAGATTACGTATACATCCTAGCAAACATAAGCATTGCTAATCTATTCCTAATGATGATGAGGACGATGAAGCGGATGATAATGATGAAGTCGTTACGGTGGGGAGTGGAAGGTTAATAGACTCGGGGGAGAGGATGGTGCGGTTAGTCTTAATTTGACTTGAATTTAATTTACTGCCGGCAGGTCGGAATGAATATGCTGATTTGCAGAATTATTGCGTTAATTTAGCATGGCTTGTAGCTCCTTAACATGCAGTTGTGAGGAGGAAATGACAGCGGAGGATTTGTGTGCTCTGGGTCGGAGGTATCGATGCATTATGGCGGTGGCAGTAGAGCATCATGATTAAATGCTTCTACAGCAGTAGACGGTTGAACAAGAGTACGGGCGGTAGGGGAAGAGCGCCCATTTGCTCCAGGAGCAGCAGCAACAGTAATAATTGTTTAATAGCATCACCGGCAACTTTCCTTGTCACTCCATATCGTTTGAACCCACTCACTTCTGAGTCATTCTCACTCACAACCAAGGAATCAGCCAGTCAGGCGGGCGCGTGGATTGGACGAGGATGGCCAATTATCAGTCAACTCTGTTTCCCTTGGTATACCATAGAGGTTCATACGAAATAATCCTTTGCTCTTGTTTACAGTAGTAGTAGTAGAAGTGATGTGGTAGTGTCTGTTTGTAGTTTGTATCCCCCTGCGGGGCGTCAGGGCGAATGAGAATGATGTCAAGTGAGCCAGCGAGACGTTTTCATAGTAAATACTGTGAGAGAAGGGAGGATTTATGACAGGTTGGAAGAGGATTGTGGTGCGAGTGGAAGTGTATGTTTATCTGGAAACTGCTTGACTCTTACGGTCCAACTAGCTCAGGGTTGGATTTCAAATGGAGAATATGCCTGTTAGTTTTTCTCTCTTGTCTACCCCATTTCTGTGTGGGAGGTGCAAACTTGTTTCTACTAGTACTGGCTCCTCCAGAAAATTCATATGTGTATTATAATAATACGGGCTGCTCGGGATTAAATAGCCCATCATGCAAGTGATCAGCTTCAAGAAGGGGCTGGAAAAGTGTGTAGCATTTCCCTGTTTTACGGCTTAGTTATAGTGCATCTAAAGTGGAAGTGGATGATGTTGATGATAATGATGCGAGGAGTCGGAGTAATTGTGAGAGTATGAGTGGATCATACTCGAGGCTGAAGTTAACAAAAGTGGGGTTGCGTGATGACGGCAAAGCCTTCCATTCAATGCAATGTGCAAATGAGTTAGGGAACGATTTTGTGGGATAATTATATTATATATTTATTATTAAATTTCCATGAAAAATGCTCAATTTTCGTGGCATGTATGTAAGACATGCAGGTGAGGGGGGTCCGAAAGTAGGTTGATATCCGGTGGTGGAGTGAGAGTGGAAATTCGCTAGGAAATTTCCTAAATCCCCTCGCATGATGTTCCCTGTGCATATCAGGGTGGGGACGAGTGGACTGTGGTAATAAGAAAAAGGTGGTGATGATGAGCATGAATGAAGCGCATAAGTACGTCAGATTGTGTAAGAAACAATGAAATATCTCGCCAAGACCGTCTTCGTTGTTGTTGTAATTACACGATTGTGTCGGGGAACCTGGGAAGAGAGGGAAGGAGTGAGCGCATTAGACGAGGGAATTCTCTCAGGTTTACCAGTAATTTAGTTCTGCAACAAGCACGCAACTTGCACTGCTATGCATGTTCACCGTGATTGCTGGTGTGAGTAGAGACATGGACTGTGGTGATAATACGTTCACGTCCATCCAATCCTGAGATCTTGATTGTCAAAGTTATCTGATAATGCTCGCACCTCTACCAATCTCCCCAATACCAGTCCATTTGCCCTCTGAATACATTGATGATGAGTAATTTCGTTTCTAATTTCGTGGCGGCGGCCGGAAAAGTCTGACTAATGTAAAATCTATAGCGGTATTTGATTCCCCGGATAAAATGGCAAGGTATCCTGGATTATGGTTGTGCTCGTGGCCTTTGGCTTTGTTCCCTCCTCGTCCTCGTTAATTTTCATCGTAACGATTTGAAGGCGGGAGGTTTTGGTAGAATCGTTTGACCGATTTGACCTCGGTCGAAGACTTTGACTGACACTTGCTGGCTCGGTTTCGGTGTGTAGTGGGTGTACATGTAAGTTTACCGGCGGCATGGAAGGTGAATTGGTACAGAGGGATTGACAGGGTGTCCTCGCATGACGCAATTAAATCGGAGGAGGAGGCAGAAGAGGAAAGCGGGATGGCTGAGGGTGAGTTGAAAGGATTGTAGATAATGAACGAAATCTAGAAAGCTGCCCATATCTTCCCTCTGATCTCCCTCAGAACTGCTGAGTGATCATCTTAAATGTGTGGACGAGGGCGAAAGGTGGAGCATGCATGTGCACTGTGTACCTTACCGTATATAATTTTTCTCCGTGCTGTACAAATTGGGCTGTGGAGACTGGTCGTACCAAGCCGGGCTACGTTCTGTGCACATTGGATTGTCAGTTATAGGTCAGTCATGTGCACTCACTCAACTACTACTACTGTTACTACCTGTGCAAACGGAGACTGTGTAACATTACACTGCCAAGGTTGGGTCTGACTAATGCGTTTTCCAGCCTTAGCCCGTGGGCTTCTTGTTCTTGTTCTTCTGGTTACTCGTCCTTCTCCGCTCCTGCTGTCGTATGAAAGTAGTAGTAACGTTTCGTCTCGTTGTTATTGTTGAAGAATACGGGTGAACATACGTATAAAAATCCTGTAGGGCTTTTCTATTACGCACAGGATGGCCGTAGAAGCCTTGTATTGGGCTCAGCATACCATGCCCATGCACATATTTTTTTGTATTATTGACCGGACCAGGGTACTAGGGGCTGAGGGGAATTTTTGAGGCCAGTGAAAAAGCATATAGGGGCGATGTGGTTGTTGTTGTTGTTGTTGTGTGAGTATGAATTGCAGAGCTCCATATCCCTGCGGCAGTTTCGAGGTAGACGGAAGATGGAATAAAATAGGTGAATAACAAAGGCAGGAGCGGAGCTAGTGTATTGCTGTTGTTACGTTATTTCCTTCTCAAAGCTCCTCTCATGGTACTCGTGGCTAGGACGGTGTTGTTGAAAGTTAGCTGGGGAGAGACTGTTCATAAAAGGATCAGTTGGCTTGCCCATGCACATGTATTAGTTAGCAGTTAGGCATATGAGTTTCGTGCGTGTGCAATGCATGCGTACTTTAAATGGACGGCTGAGTGATGGAGAGGGAAGGTTCTTCGTAGTACATACATAAACATATACACACACGTACACATGTATACGGCCCCATCCTTTTTCCTCTGGTTAAGAGGACGAGGAACGTGTGTTCACTTTTCAGTGTGAACGAGGCATCCGTGGAAGGTGGGGGTGATGCGGCTACACGCTAATCGTAGAGGTATTCAAAGATAGGCTCTTACTACTGCTAATGCTGGCCACAGCAACTTTTCCTCCCCTTGTCTTGGACATTTTTATTATAATATAATAATAATACCAGTTCCGACGGATTGCAACGGGGCTCGGGTGAATTGACCTTGGTCTTGTTGATGGGTTGTCATCCTGTGTGTTCAGTTGACGAGTGAATAAGGATTCCGTTAGATTCGATAAGGTGTTGCAACTCTACAAACTGCACATTATTTGTAGGACTCGTGTGTTTCCTCGAAACATTGGCGATCTGTATTTTGATTTGAAGGACGTTGAGGAACTGTTAGAATCCCGGAGGACTCGAGTGTAGATTGGCACCGTGTGTGCAGTGCAGTATGGCGACAGGGTTGAGTATGAGGATTTGGGATGGGTCGTTATAAGTCTTGGAAGTTCAAGTTTGAGGGGCTCATTCATCATCGTCATTATTGTTGAGAAGTGAGAGGAAGAGGTTTGGGTCGTCGGCGTTCAAATGTGATTGTGCTGCGTGTGTTTATAATGTGAATGTGTTTGTTGGTGTGGAAGTGGAAGTGAGTGTGGGCTCGCATTTGAGTGTGTATTTGTGTCGGTGTATTTTTGCCGGCCTGGAGGGAATGTTGCAAAGGAAAATTCCAGGTCCAAAGGCCGTGTGTGACAATGAACTTGTTGGTGACGAATGAGAAAAAGGAAAGAGAATGGGGATTGTGATGGGAAGGTGAAGGAATTGGGTGGAAGAGATTCCATTTTTAACACTGGGAATTGTGTCGCCGGGGTGGCAGAATGCTGACTTGTACATGTGGGATTACGGAGCTTAAGGTTGGACAGTAGCGAGCAGTGGCCTTAAGGGGATGGAGTCATGTTTGACGGCCGCCCCTCCCGCATCATCTAGTACCTTTCTTCCCGTCCCGCTCCCTTCAGTCCCATCAGGAACAGCAGCAGCACGTGGAGGTGACCATGCCCGGGAGGGGAGTAGGAGCTTGTCAGGGACAAGGCCGAGTAATTGCAGCAGTGGTAATAATAATAACGTAACTGGTCAGCCCAATGGACTCTCAGTTACTTTTCCGCCTTCCACATCCACATTTTTCCCCAGTTGTGCTACTACTAGTAGCGGTGTGACTGGAGTTGCCATGCCACCGTATCACATTTACGACGGCTTTGCAACGGTCAGGAAGAGGAAAGGGCCGAGCTGTGCCTCCATTGCTATGCGGCAGCAACAGGAGTGCTACGACTTGGCCCAGCCCATCAGCCGTTCAGAAACAAGTCAGAAGAATCCTTTTTTACTTCAACAGAAGGAAAAAGAGACTCCGGCCCAAAAAAACGGTGCTGAAGGGAAGAATCAAAAAGTCGGGCTTGTTCAGCCCAAGAAATTCGAAGGTTCATCGTCATCCGCCGGACCTTTAAACTCGAGTCAGGCAGTAGGTACGACGTTTGGAAAGAAACCCATTGGGATTGATAGGAGCCTCTCTCACTGTACCGGACCCATGTGTGACTCGGGTTTGAATGGGAGAGCTCCCTACAGTGGGAAATACTCGGCCACAGCGACAAGATACTCCAGCCCGTCTAATCCACAAGTTGGAGATATCCCGAGAAGCGTGTCCTGTTCAGCTCAGTGGGACTCAGGGAAGGTAGGAACCACTGGTGGAGGATCGCAGCTTCATTACTGCTACGGTGGTAATTCCCTTGGCATTGGATTAGGTGGAGGGTTACAGAAAGTTCAATGTGGGTGCGGGACAGGGACGGCTCACCATGGTTGCTTACATTCCAACGGCATCAGCGTCCCCCCGAATCCCAATGTGAATGGCTCAGGGCGTTCCAGACTCAAATCTTCGTCGAGCCTGAGCCGGAAGATCCGACGGCTGGTTCTCCCAAATAAACTCTTTCCTCCAGCTGTGCCCAGGAACGGTAGCGGTCCCGGCAGTGGCAGCAGTGTGAGCAGTAACAATAATAAGACTGAGACAGAATCAACATGCCCAAATGGAGGGATGCTGACTGCATCGGCGGCGGCTACAATGGGAGTTGGAACAGGAGTCTTCATTACAACAACTGCTACGAGACTTCGCACCTCCATCTCAGATAATAGTATTGCTAATAGCTCCTCCTTGCAAGGAGGTATACCTGGGGACCCCTCTAATCCCACTTTGTGCCAGTCTAACAGCCAGACACGGCATTTCCATCGAAGTTGCTTCCTGCCCAAGCCTCCGCTGGAAACAGTCATGGAGGATGGAATTCCGTGGAGGCCGCGAAAAGACGTTCCATGGTGGGAACTGGCCACGAAGCGGTATCGTTACCGAAGTTGCCCAGTCCTCCAAGCCACACATCAGGTATGCACTGGTGGAATATATATATTACATTATGTGACGTGGAGGCAGAGAAGAGGCTCCAACCCTGCTGAACAACTTCCCCATATATAACTTCTCCACTCTCACTCGCAACGCAACGTTCGCACGCTCACTCTCCACAAAACTTTTTTTTCCAACTGGCTCAAGTCAGGGGTGGTAGTAGTCGGGGTGCAAATATAAATTAACAAATGAGAAAATTTTGAAAGTGGAGGTGGACTGGAAGGGAGAGCGAGAGCGAGAGGGGGATACTGAATGCTTCGATCCCATTTCTGGTCGTGGAAAGAGCTCGAGGGGATGTGTATTTGAATGCGTGGTAACAAAAGTTGTAAGGTAGCGCTGTACTGGACAGGGGTTCCCTGGGTTTTTAACACGGGGGCAACAGCATGCCTTATGTAATTTTTCACCGTGTTAATTTAGAGAGAGAGAGAGAGAGAGGGAGAACTGGTCCTATTTTTTCCATCATGTTATACTTCTGTAGAACTAAAAGGTATTTTATCAGCTACTACTACTGCAACCATCACTATTACCATTTACTACCTTGAACATAAGACCTTTCAAACATATTCAGTTTCATAAGAATATACTGATAATATTGTGAACTTGAAAGAGGGACTATGTGGTGAGGGTGGATAGTAAAATTCCATGTCTCAAGCCTTGTCCACCGCGTCGTCGTCAGCTTGTTGTGAAGTGTATATGCGTGGTTCAGTATTCGTGCGGGTGAACAGCGAGCGTAGACTTGTTTTTGTTACTGAAACCCATGTAATACTGTTGCCTGTGTGAGGGAATCGGGGCAATGGATGTATTGGCTTTAGCTCTCTCTCTTTCCCTTGGTGTACCCGTATGCCATATCAAGGTATCCCTTAGAGGCTTGTCAATCCCCAGGATGTATAGCGGAGGTAATCGGAGAGAGGAAGCACGAGGCTAGTTTTGGAATTACATTAGGAGAGAGAGGTTGGAATGAAAGGCTCATCAGGGAGGCGATGGTGATGGCTTGCAAGTGTATTGAAAGTAATAGTAGTGATGGAGATAGGAGAAGTAGTAGTAGCAATGGAAGTAGACGTAGTAGTTCTAGCGTCGTTTCTTCGTACCGTCAGCAGTGCTCTCTTCCATCACTCAAATAACTTGGAGGAATCACGCAATCGGAGGATAGCAGTCGGAGAGTTTCTTCAGTCCGCTCCGCGTCGACCCTCAGCCCTGGGTCAGTTCGTATTGTGAGAGATACATGTGCGCTCCAGTTCCTAATGGGAGGGGTTTGACAGACGGGATGGAGTGGAAGAAACTTGGCGTGCGGTAACCAGGTCTATGGCGGTAGATCCTATTACGATTAGGGTCCCAGGATTTCTCCTGTTGTGTGACAAGAGGAGGAGGATTTTACCTTCTATTACATTCTACTATCTGCATCAATACTGTTGTTAGTGTCGGCCGAAGAGAAAGAGAGAGAGAGAGAGAGAGAGAGAGAGAGAGAGAAAGGCTTTGGAGGGATTGCCCTATGTTGCAGAACAGTGTCGGTCTAACTCACAGGGAGGACTGGTACGCTCCGGCTTTTTCTGTAGTATTCCTACGGAACTGTGTTGTAGGGGGTCAGACTGGTTGGTAGCATGGACATCAGCGGATGGTAGTAGGGGAAAGAGTTGTGAGAGTGTACCTGAATAGCATTGTGTAGTATATATGAGTCCACAGATGATCCTCCCGTATGCTTCCTGGGCTTTGGACGTGCGACTAAATAGCAAATTCAAAGTCTGAACTGTGATTACTTTGGCAGACTGATTCCGGAGGGTGGTTCCGACCCATTGTCTACAGGGGGTGCTCCCCTCTTCCTCTTCCTCCGTATCAGCATTACTTATGACTTTCCCACTGCTATTACTACTACCGTGGCACTGTTACTTCCCCTGCGATTCACGACTGTGAGGCTCTGTTTGATGTTCCAATAATGCTAATAGACGTTGGCAAATTCAGCGACAGTGGGCATTAATATCAATTTTCCTTAATATATGATTCGTTGTACTTGTGGATCGGGGTGGTTTTTAGACGGGATGTAAAATGTTATATTGCGTGCTGCTTGGCTCATTTGTCCATCCCTGACATGATTTATTCATGTCTATTGTGGACAAGTCATTCCATCCGTCATGTCAGTGTTTGGGCTGAGTACTCTGGTGGGGGATGGAGGATGAAGATGAGGAAGAGGATCCAATGTAATGTGAAGGAGCGGTCAAGCTGTGCCAGGTCGCTAGACTACCATCCTTCATCCTGTCAAGGTCATCGGGAGCATCTTAATATTCATCGGCCTTATTAATTCAATCAAGTGCGAAAACAGGGCACAGATTTACAGTTGATAATTAATTGTCCACATACACGCGCACTCATAATGACAGCTCTGAGAGTAATTCCATTGCTCTGCGGAATGCTAATTGGTTCAATTTAGAACCGTCAGTAGCATCGTCCGCCAAAGTCCTCCTTCCTCCATTCACTTCCTGTCCAGAATGTTCGCACTTCTTCGCACACAGCTCGTTGCACTTGGCAAATAGTAAGGAGGCGATTTGTCTCCGCGTATCATCAATAATCAGTGCTCACGTGTGGACTCGTACGCTCACGTAGATAAGCATTATGATGACGATGATGATGGTGATGCTGTGGAACGGTTGTGAGAGTATTGTGCTCTCGTTTGAAGATGAAGAAATTTGGATCGACCCTGGAGCATGAGACAATCCAAATCACCCTTTAGTTAGTATTACCTCAACTCTCTGGGACCATTTTCCATGTGGGAGTCCAACTCCAGGCTGAGGAGGACGTACATGTGTGGGAAAAGAAACCCTCACCTTGGCCTAAAGGCTTGTCTAGAGCTAATGTCTTCTACTTACTGAATGTTCACAATGACTTCTAGTTTGACCCCCTCCTCCTGTTTGTGTTTAATCAGTAAATGGATGATGGGGATGTGCTCGGTGTGGGTGAAGTGCGGGGTGACGTGATGAGGGGCATTTTTGTAAGGGGGAGGTCAAAAACTTCGGAGGCAGCTATACACACAGGATGATGGGCGTATAAAGTGAGCCTAGGGAAGTTCGGAGGAGGGAAATGAGGAGATAAAAGGTTTTATTGAGAGGAGTCGGGGGAAATTTAATATTCTCCTCACCCGCACTGTTTATAATTCCTGGCTCCCCGTACCGTATTCTTAAATCTGAACTATGGAAAGGTACGGGTACTTCGTTTCCGCGTCGTAAATACGTGAGGGAGCGGGTGGGTCTTGTTTTTGTTGAAAGCTCGTCGCTTCGTGAGGGTAATAATATCATATACTTTCGAATATATGCATGTGCTGTGCCCGCATATATAATATTGTGCGGGGGGATGGAAATAGTGTAACGGCTCATACACGAATAAAGTGATCCTAATGGGGGTCCCAGACATCCGAAGAGAACGTTGTTGATACGGGGTGGGAAATGTAGCCGATTACCATGACAAAATCTATATGTGTGTGAGCGAGTGAGTGAGGGTGGAGGGGTTTTTGTATTAGAAGCTCCTTAAGTTGAAATCATAACAAAGGATGGGTACCATTACGGTGATGAACGTAATCTTTGTGATTGGAAGCAGTACAAGTGAGTGGTTAGCGGCTGTGTTTGAGAGCCTGAACGAAGTACCTCGGACGTGTCTGCGTATGTGTGGACGCTACACACGTACATATGATGGATTGGAAGGGGTGTGATGAGCAGAGAGAAGGGCTATACTTTTTCTATGCCCTCCTACTAGTACTCTGAGAGTTTGAAAAATTAGCTCCCTAGTCTGCATATTAAGTGACAACAAGATTCCTTCCCATACCCCTTTCTTCATCCACTGGACATGACATGCTGCCGACGGAATTGGGGAGGAGATGAAGGTTTTTTTTTCTCGTACTCAAAGCCGCAGCCTGTAATGTATCAAAGGAGACGGAGGGGACGTCTTGGTGGTGGTAATATTTTAGTAGAGGTTCAATAGCAGTGTCGATTCCATTCGATACGTCACACACGCATACACACACAAACATGGACAAACGGTGAGTCAAGCCCCTCACCGCTGCCAATACCATCATGGCCACACTTGTTCAGTCTGCTCTTCATTTTGAAGTTTACCCATATGGGTTGAGAGGCGTGCATATTGGGGAGATGATGTCCGTGAGAAGGTGGTTATTTGGTGATGGTGATGGTGGGGATGGTGAGAGAGAGAGGATTTCCAGTCATCCTGTGCCGAGGAATTTTTATGTCACGTATATTATCGACCCTCTTAAAGGTACTCACAGTGATTAATCTGAGAGCTGCATATTGAAACCCCAAACACTGATACTTTTGTCATCATCGGCAAGTTTTCGCCCCCTGGGAGTCTTGTCTCTCGAAGAGGAGGGATGACTATTTTGGAGGGGAGCTAATGAACCGAGTAGTCTCGGTGGAGACACTTTGAAATGTGCATCCGGTAGGAGTGAACGGAGCTGTGATTTCACGAATCGCCAACTGCAGCATGTCATAGAATCGAGCCTTGTGCCATGGTTTCCCTCTGGCAGTGATTTTTGGCCAGCAAAAGACCATGGATTTGCGGAATGACGACTTTGAAGTTGACTTGATAAAGCGATATGAAGGCGTTCTTTGAACGGTGTAACTAGGAGAGGGAGAACAGGTGAGGGATGGTGCCCATGATCATCATTCCTTCCAATGCTCCAGTTGGGACAAAATTCTGCCCCATAATTAACCTTAACCTTGCACGTGGTAGTTTTCTTAGGAGGCGGCATTGCTGAAGGGTCGTGACTGGTGGTGCGCTAATCATCCCAGAAGTAATTGTATATGCAAAGGCTTTATGGCAGTAGCAATAAATCCTTTCCTCATATCCTTGGCGAGGGGAGCCCGTCTGATGAGATTGGAAATAAGGCTGTCTGTCTGTCTACTCCATCTCCATAGTTGGGTCGATTACAAATTTCTCCCCCACTTCTGACTGGCGAGAGGTAGTTTCTGTCCTGTCGGCCCGGTTATCGGCGAATAAATCCTCCTGTAAAGTCGGAAAATAAATGATATAATTGCTGGTGGCTCCGTTGAGCTACTGCTACACCTCCGTATGTTCGGATGCGGATAGATTGACTATGTTGAGGCATCGGCAGACACCATACGATGATTGGTCTCATAAATGCTGATTATGTGATTCGTGTGAGGGGCAGTAGAACCGAAAGTCGGCCACTGAAAGGGGAACTTATTGCAAGCTGTCAAGGGGCAATAATTACTCACCTTAGTAAGAGTTACCATGACAGATATCCTTGTTTGTTATTGGAGCTAACGTGACCTAATGCTGGTTTTCTAATCATAGTTACTCATGATGATTACCACTTGGCCAGCAAACCTGTATTTGAGTCTACGATAGACAGAGATAGAGGTGCAGTTATTAGGCTCCTCCAACATCAACAATAACAACAACAACTTTGTGGACTGTAATTGGAATATAAATAATGATGAAATATCGGATAGGATCAGTCGCCGAGGCACACGCATTTGTGTACATTGCATTTATCCGTTTCATTGGTACCAGCAGCGGAATTCAGTCGTTAGGGCTGTGGCAGATGTGATCGGATGGGACAGACAGGGGGCATTAATGGTCAATATTGATGATGATGACGACCTGATCGAACAGGGACGATCTTGTTCTGAAGTAGTGGTGGTGAGCAGCAGTGAGTAGCAGAAGCTGAGCAAGTAGATGAACGTTTGTTTGAGCTTGCCTGGTAGCTCTTGATCTGATTTAACTCGTACGTTTGGATCTGATTTGCTCATGTTAAATTCCAATATGTGAAGGAAAATAAAAAGAAGTAGATGAGACGCAAGTAGTAAGGATCTCTGATGGAAGAACTGGTGGTATGGAGAACGAGTTTTTCTATTTTTAACAAGCTGATTGTTCGTGTTGACGAGGGGGAAGAAATTTGACGCATTCCGCCACCCTGATTAGCATATGGCTGGCTTTGGAATACTCCGGTGAAGGTCGGTCAGAAGGCTATGGAACCTCTGAACTTCCCCGCAGCCTCGCTCATCTCTTTGGGAGTCCACAAGCAGTGACGATGATACAATATGAATAATGGGATGATGCCGGCACATGTAACTCCAATTAAGCGTCCGCTGTCAAAATTCGTGGTATTTTTAATGAAGCCCTCGCCGGTGTCGTACCTGTCCTCTTACCGTAATGGAACCAGCCTGGTCTGTTGTCATTACGGAGAGAGAGTGGAATTGGAGCCGGCATGAGTAGGGGTTGGAGCCAAGTTAGAATGATTATCATCATCACATTGTTGTGGCTCGCAAAACCCTACGCTGACACGCAACTTATGCCATAAATTTCATCTGCTCCCCCCTCTCATGCATAAACATCCATGGTTTCCAGTTTCACCGTCCGGCCGTCCGTGCGAGCAAATGAAACTGGATAAGATGGAAGGAGGGGTGGAGGGGAGGGGTGAAGAAGTTCATTGATTCCAAGCTAGATGTACGGTGACAGCCAGTATCTTCCCTCATGTAATCTGGCAGAGACGGCCGTGAGGCTCGGCACCGGCACCTGTCGTCACCCCCGTGCTACCGTTGAATCATAATTAATTGATCATTGTTCAAATCCACTAAACATGCCCCACTCACTTAAATCGATCCCATATCAAACTGGGAGTGAACCGGCCTCTCGCTCGTTTGTTCACTGGGCTGTCCGAGGTAGTAATTCGGCCTCTGCATTCCAAGGGTGCAGTCGCAGTCCATGGTGAGGTATCGCCACATTAACATGGTTAGACTCATGCCAGTTAGGAGGTGCAGTACAGCTGGATCCCCGGAGTGAGCTGACATGAATTTAACACGCTAAGTGTGGAGCACTCCTGACTTTTCTGGTTTACAGAGCTCTTTGCTCCATTGTTACGTAGAAATCTGTCATTCCCCCCCCCCACCGCAACTCTTAAGAATGTTGTAGGCGAAATGTGTGTGGAGTTGCATCACAGTGCCGGTACCCTATTATTTGAAGTGTCTTGAGACCTAATTATGAAAAATGTTATTGGATGTTTCCTCTATTCTAAGCCCATTGTTCTCTGCTCACGTTGTTATTATTCTCATCCCAGGAAGAGTACTAATAGCTTGTAAGTTGGACTTTTGGTGTGTCGTCCAAAGTATAGCACTGCAGCTCTCTTCTGCCCCTTCCGCCTCGTGCATGTGCAACTGTATGGGCCAACCCATATAAACTGACATCGAAAGGTCAACGAACATTATGGAGGAAAATTTTGGGGTGGTCTTCCATGAGTTTCCATTAGATAAGGTTACCAGTTCGTAGATGTCCCGACAGACTAGCCAGAGAATTGTCTAATGTCCATTAGATACGTGTTTTACGACCGGGGATCGTCGCACAGCGTGTAAAAAATTTTTTGCTTCACGTTTTTTGGGCTGCCTTTCAGAAGAACGGTTTTTCTTGGCTGCAAATCAAGTTTCGTTCACACACGCACACACACGTATGCAAAGGCACATATGCATGATGAGATAGGAGGATTTGTCAGTGGCTGATTATTTGAGGGAAAACCAGCTGGATTTTTTCCCGCTCTCTGAACTAACTCTCTGGTTTTGTACCGTAATCCCTCATTTATCAGAAGAAGATTTCATTTGCGATTTGGTGAAGTTCAAGTTTTTGCTTCGAAGGACTTGGGTGCCTCAGGTGCACATCCACATGCACGTACATACACACGCACAAACTCACGGTCACAACGTGTATGAGATGGTGGGTTATTAACTGTGAGCTCGGAATTTAATTTGATTTGGAATGGGGGTGGAAGTTGCAGTGGGTGGGAGGCGGCGTTTTAAGAGTGCGTGTGAGCTCAGCAGTAGCCTCGTCGTTTCCATGCCGCATTTAATTCTATCAAGCCCTCATCGAGATCAAGTCAAAGTAGTCGTGCAGGCTGGGGGATTTAATTTTTTTTTAATGCGTCATCCACTACATCACAGAGACAGTGGAGCATTAGGCAAAGGTAATGGGGAGAGAGTTTAATAAAGTCTCCTCTCTCTCTCTGTTTCTGGCCAGGGAGGGAGGATGGGAAAAGTTCTTATTTGTATGACTACCATTATTATTAGTTGCAGCACATACCTGGAGCGTTCTGGTGGGTTCGGTAATAATGATAGCAAGAACCTTGTTGGAGTTCCAAGTGCTGCGTACCTCCCCGTGGTAGGAGTGTTATTATTATGCGGTGGGAAATCTGGGCGACGGGGTTCCCAACTCTTATTTGCACAAGCTTTCGTATAGATTCTGATGAGCGGACTTGAGAGAGTTGCGCATGAGTGAGGGTAATAATAGTAATAATACAAAACATGAACTGTGTTTGTGTGTGTGTGTGTAACCTCAGTCTCATCTGGTAAGAGTGAGCATGTGCGTTTGTGTACTTGTTAGTTTGTTTGTTGGTTGAATGGGGATGAAGGATTTTCATTCAGTTCTTTGGCGGAGCATGTTATCTTTCCCTCGGAGGTTGAAGCCTAGGTTCTTCCATGGTTGCTCCACGTGTGTATTTATTTTAAGGTGTGATCCAGCTTACTACCTCATTACTCTTATCAAGCAGTTGCAATGAATTGACTTCTTCTGTCCGATGTTGTGAGCTTACAGATCCTCGTTCCCTTCAAAAGCAATCCCAACTAATCATGCCCAATCATCGAACTTGCAGCATCGCCCCCTTCCTTCAACTTCTAGTGCTCACTCGCAAGTTGAGGATAACAGGACTTGTTTTTATTCTCTCTCTCTCTCTCTCTCTCACTGAAAATTGCGTGGATACTGTAAGCTGTAGATTCAGAAAGTGATTGTGCTGCATTCAGACTGCAGCAAAGTTTATACACTTTGAACAACCTGTTCGGAGTGACTGCGGTTGAGCCGTTGAGTAGATCCGTATGCTTGTAAGTGCAGGCTGGTGCGTATGTATATGCCAGCATATTTAATGTGCATTCCTGCCTGTGTGTGTGTTTGTGTATGGCTATATTTGCGTGTGTATGCGTAAAACATGTTCAATCCGTGATGACGACCGCATTGGGATACGGAGAAGAAACGGAGTTACGGGTGGAAACAGACGTGGTCATTAAAAGGAATTAGCTTGAATTTGTCGTCATTGTGACGATTCAGAGTATGAGAAATTTACGGGGGGAAGCTCCTTTCTGCATTTTAAGTTTCATCGGCGTCTTCTCCAAGTTGTCGCGCTTCGTTGCTACGTATTTGTTGTTGTTGTTGCTGTGTAGTCGTCAGGGTTGCTCTTGTTCCTCTCGCTGATTGAAGGAATGGAGGGAGGAATCCTCCAGTATCATTGTTATTTTCTTGGGGAAGATGATGATGATGATGGGGCAGAAGAGGGAAAAATGAATAAAAGGCCCCCTTTCATACCTTCCTCCTTTTCCTCTTCTTGGCTCAGCTGGCAGAGTAATTGACTTAATGCTCCTGTTGAAACCGTGGCAGTGTGGTAGCCTTTAACTTGAGTCACCACAACGCTCCCTTTAAACCCTCATAGTTGATGTTCCTCGAACATGTGTGCCTGCCTTCAGGGTACTGTGCGGGAGGGGTTTGAGTAGTGAGCCTCGCAACGCACATAACAACTTTTCCCTTAGTCAGTCAGTCAGTCAGACAATGAGCCATTAGCTCCGAGGGTTTTGGATCCATCAGTGTGCGGCTACTGCTCACTATGGAAGAAGATGCCGTGAGAAGTGAGGGAGAGAGAGATGAGTGAAGTGGGGAGGAAATACTACAGTGTTGCTCACGATGGGGCATATCTGGAGAAGAGTAGGGAACTTCGAAGATGAATAACTGGAGATGATAGGATGAAGCCGGTGATATGAGTCCTCCTGCAGTAACAATAGCTGTATTTCTATTACGTGGAGGAAGGCTATTATTATGAATGAGTCACACTGCATCCACAGCTCGGGGAAGACACACGGGATAAACAATGACTCTGGACTCTCCAGTGCGTGAGAGGAATGGAACAGAACGTGTGTAGAATCTAGCCAGCTGGGGTTGCCGAGGATGCGGTGGAGATACGAGGTTGTCGTGTAATATTTTGTGGAATCTTCCTCTTCCAGAGTTGATTTCATAAGAAACTTTCCACCACGACTATGTAGTACTCACACATGGGCGCCTTCCTACAAAGTAGGCCTTAAAATAGGCTGGGAAGTAGGAAGGCGAAGGAACATGACGAGCGAAAAGGGTAGGCAGTAGGAAGGCATGACATGTGAGCCTTCAACATAGGTTGATGAAGGAAAGGCATAATATATGAGTAGGCTGGCAGGAAGGGCACTACTTCTGTGTAGGCTGAAAGGAAGGGAACAACGTCTGAGCAGGTGG
>WJFA01000940.1:0-26766 GCA_009870155.1 Pseudobourletiella spinata | reverse complement strand
GTGCAGAGCCTCCATTACAGTGTCTTCTGACACTCGGTGTAAAGTCGCCAAATCATCCGCGCTCAGCCTTTGTGGAGCTTGACATCGGTCCATCTGAAAGAATTCACATAGCCTTCCACACGAGCTCAACCACTCAACCGCTACACACACACATTGTCGTCAGGTCGCGCTTACTTTAATCATCTCTGACTTGACAGTCACTTCACCGAGCCGCGGGGCAGGTGGCTCCGGGCGGAACTCCTCCAGCAGAGCGACGAGCTTGTTGCGAATCTACGCCACATCAGTTAAAAAAGCAGTGTGTGCATGAGGAGCTTCATCCTACCAAGAGAGGGTCATTAAATCAATAGAGCTTTACCCTGTCGGAATCCGCACCCTTTTCCATGAGGAAGGGATGTTCAACCAGCTCAGCAGACCATGCCCGGTGGTCTTGAGTTTTGGTCAAGCATCTGGATTATTGGAAATATTTACAGAAACATTTTGAGCACTCAACGCATACTATAGAGATCTCAAGTGAACAAAGAGGAAACGCATGTAAGTTACTCCGCAATGAAGTCGTTGTAGAGCTGGGACCAGTCCAAGGGTTTTTTTAAAGTTGGTGGCGGATTATAGACTACTTGAAAGAGAGCTCTCGGAGGGAATACGTCGGATAAAGGCGGCACCCCGTCACCTAACTCAGCTGCTGTGATCCCTGTAATTTTATTTGTGACAACTATGAGTCTTTCAACCGCCCTTGTTGTCATGTCCAAACATTTCCCTCATGGTGCACATATGAAGGGACACACACATATATATATCCTCGTAAATGTAATGTGCATTTAGGGTGCTTCAGAAAATGCGCAAAGCCCCTCTCCTATTGTCGTCATTCACATCTACTGAATGTGTTATATGTGAGTGTGCGTCTGCCCGTAAAGACTACGAGGATGGATCAACACGACGGACTGTACAGACACTGGGGGAGACGTAATAGGAGCGACAAGCCGGAAAAATGGACTCAGGCCTAAACAGGATTTGATTCTTAATGGTTCGCTTTCCTATTCCATTCAGTGGATGAGTGCGGATTAGCCTCCTATACTCAGTGGAGAAATGGACTGAAAGTTCTCTCATACTCTCGTACAAACCATAAGGATGCAGGGCACTTTTAGTACTCCCATCATCCTCATCGTCCGCCCGTACAGCGGGCCACTTAAAATCAACGAGAAGGAAAAGGAGGGAAATAATAGTTAGAATTTATGTATGAGCGCCCATCCATGCTGGAAAAGAATGACGGCACACGAACCCAAGGACCAAACATCTGCTCTGGAGTCGTAGAACAGATCAGGTGAGCGCTCGGAGACGGTCACTTCGGGGGCCATGTAGTACGGGCAGCCAGCCGTTGCTTGCAGTTTCCCATCCGGTCCTCCGACGTGCCTACCAATTAGCATGAGCACGCCATGGAGAATGCAGAAAATTTGGATTCTTACACGGTGGAAGCAGACCTACCTGGCCAAACCAAAGTCAGTTAACTTGACCACGCCATCCTTGGTGAGTAGAATATTGGCAGCCTTGATGTCCCTGTGAATGATACCCTGGTCGTGGAGCTCTTTGATACTCTGGAAAATTAGCGTCATTATTATCATGATAGGTTGTTGTAGCGTGGGAATTGTATTCGGACGCCTCCTTCACCTGCAAGGTTTCCTTCGTAATGTATGCAATAATGTCCTCCGTGAGCACTCGATCCTTCAGCCGGAGTTTGAGCAGAAGGTCCAGTACAGACCCCTCCTCGCAATACTGTCAAAGTGAAGCCATTCAACTTCACGACATCTCATCATATGATTTCTCATCCAGAATACCCCTGATTACCTCCATGACGAACCAAACTTGATGCGGATTCGTGGATGTGACACGGAAGGCTCCGAAGAAGATGGGGAAATGTGGATTCCCATTGCAAGTCTCAGTGAGAACAGAGTGTTCCATGTAAATATCCTCAACGTTCCCATCACTTTCCTCCACGATCTTGATCGCAACCTCACGTCCATCTACAACAAGAATCTGAGTCAGAAGAACTAATACGTGGTAGGTAGTAATGTTGGCACTCGGTGTTACCTGGGTCAATGGCCTTGTGCACCATTGAGGAGTTCCCTTCTCCGATCAAACCTTCAAAGGCGAACCTTTCACCCGGGTCCTCCAATGTCTGGACCCACGACATAAACTTCTCAAATGTGATCTCACTCATCTTTACACCCTCGTAAATCCTTAAATTTCCTTCAAAATTGAAAGATACTTCACTGCTGTTGAACTGAACTGTTTCTATTGACTTTTGTTTAATATGAGGTTGAAGCACTGGATGATGTTACAACTAGCTTGTTTTTTTTCCTGGTGGATCCTGGTCCGAAGCAACGAAAGAACTGAGGAGGGCCGGGAAACTGTGCCAAAGTGACCAAGCTAGGCGTTAAGTCCTGGAGTACAGAAGGAGGTTCAGGGGTTGAGGAGATGTCCCACTTGATTATTCAGTCATATATGCTCTCCCTGGTTTTCGCTTATACAATCCACCAAATCAGAAAGGCACTTTTACATTTTCCCGAACCGACCCCTCAGATTTTCCTGCAACTGAAGCTCATACTCGACCGAGGGGAGAATCCGTAGAAGGTCACTGAGCTCGACTTTTATATGTTTTCATTTGATCATTAGTAAACCCACTGGTCCTCTTGCTGTCCAAAAACAGTCGACCGTGACCAACTTATTATTCGCACTTCCAAACCCAATGCATTCCCACTCGGCTCCTCTACCCAATTCAAAACTGTATCTATAGCTGAAACAACAAGACACTAATATCACATTCCGATTCTCACTACCGATATCTGAGAAGAACGGGTGGAATTTTAACAAACTTTGAATTTTCCCTCTTACTTTTCACAATGATGCTTCCACCCTGATAAATTTGCATTATTTACTGTTGAGGCCCCAGGCCGCTCGTTTTGTCTTTCTACAATTCATCACAAATTGACTTACTGAAGCTCGTCGTAAAAGACACTGTAAGATATGATATCCGTATTTGCAACATGGAAATTCGATTACACAGTGGTAATTCTATCAGCTTTCCTTAATGCGCTCCCAGGGACGATCCAGGAAATGATCCTCCGACGGTAACTCTCCGTTATATTTCAATTTAGTGTGTCTAGTAGCATTGGTAGAAGATATGATTTCCAGACACGGAAGCCGAAACCATCCACCGCCGCCACCTACACGTCCGTTGAGACCATCATTTAGGAGGAATATGCTCGTAGTAAATCCAATTTTCGTGGAAAATAAGTGATATTTATTTCGAAGCTGTTTGTGAACACAAAAAAATTACATAGGCATCATCCTCACACACAGTTTTTAGCATTATAATAAACATGGTGAAAACTTTGGTCGCTCATCCTATATGATAGCTACAGACTCTTAACATGTATATCCACTTGTCCCACTCTGCCAATCAGCATAATCTTATAATACTCCTTCTTACACATTTGAGACCAGTTTTGACCGAAAATTTTCCACTCATTCGTACACTCGGAAAGTCACGTTGAGCTATACAGCTTAGAGTTCACTGCACACAATCTGATGCACACGTAATGGACCTTATGCTACACTAAATCCAGAAACAGTTTAAGGAACCACAAAATATGAGAGTCGCAACAGCTCAAATGCCTACACATATCTCCTTACTATACCAAAGCCAAGTGAGACCGGTTGGAGAACTAAGCAAATACCACGGTCTGATCATAATAATTTTTTTTCACGTATATTTTACAATTTGCACTCAAAATATGATGGACAGTTTGTGTACTCAGTATGTGGACAAATATTTAGCTATAACGCGCCCTTTGGAAATTATTGAGCTGCGTCAAGGGCAAGGAGCTACCACCACGCGGCGAGTTCATTAATATGAAGAGTTATCAATTATTCCCAGCTCCACATTCAGTCAGTTCGCACAGGTATATGTGGGGCGTGTGTGTGCGTGGGTGAGATACTAGGGGGATGGTACATGAGTGTGTACAGGGAGAGAAAGACAGGCTTTTCATAAATTACTAACTAATGAGCTTAGCGAAACTAAGAACATTATACTGTACAGGCGTGCGGGTGTTCCAACCTCTGACCTACACTACAACTACTGGTCAATTTAATTAAGATCAGTAGCAATCAGTCTTAATTAAATTACGAAATTTGGGCATCCACCCTCTCAAAACGGAAACATAAGCGGGTGCGTTGAAAATAAATGTCTGTAAACGTGCCTCGATCTCGTCCTCTGCATCTGGTACAGCTTTACTGGGTGGAGAGTAATATTCCTAAGGTAATATTTTGTAACCAGGGAAATATAATTGGACGCGGGGTACCCTCAACTGAACGAAGTTAGCGATTTTCAATGCAGGGCACATAACTGAGGTTGATCCCGCGGCAGTTTGGAGCTCTCATACGGAATGATGGCAACAATAGTAGGATAATGTCCAAGGTCCTCCTGCCGTGTGAGGTGCTGGGCCCTTCCACAAATTTGCAATTAGAGCCCGGGAATGGCCTGAGTGGGCTCATGTTATGGTCACAATTGGTACTATTTTATCTGAACATAGAGTGAATGTACAGGTTTAAATGCTACTGCTATTTACAAACCGTAACCCACTCATCTATTGTACAGTTTTGGCAAATGACTTCGCAACACCATCGGAATTGGCAGTTGCATCGCTGGGTGTAGGTCCGTCGTATTGTGTTGTAGCCACGACCACAGCAGAGGGTACCACAACTTCCTGCATCCCGACCCCCGGTCCGATTGCAGAGCCGACCCGACGTACCCGGAGTATTGATGTCGTTGTTGGACTCACAGTACGTTGGTGACTTCTCATAGTACCATAGCTCCACGTTGGCCTGCTTCTTGTACTGCCGGTCCCGCCGCTTCCGCCGCTGCTTGCTGAAACTCTTTTGCTGTACCCTGTTGAGCGGCCGGTTGCCGAACTCGGACTGGTCGATCATGATGGCCCGCCGGAACTTGTTCTTGAGCACTGTCCCCACTCGGCGGAAGTCCGGGGCAGTTCTCCAGCAGGTCCGGAGCTCACAACTCCCGGAGAGACCGTGACACTTGCACTTGACGTCCATGTTCCCGGAAACCGCCTGCAAGTCAGGAGTGATTTATGAACCTTCCCATCCTTCCAAGCATTGTTAAAAACCCCAAATTTCATCTAAAAGGCCTTGTGGAAATGGCGTAGAAAATAAGGAGCAGACAGGGTTGAGGCTTATTGTGTAATATGTGGTCCTGGTCCGCCGTCAAATGTCCATGACGGGAATAATAATAAAGGGTCGAGAGGAATTTATGGTCATAATAATTTTTCAAAGATGGAAAGGATTTGAGCTATTTTCGTAAGTTGGTCTCTCGTCGTCGTAATGTCTTTATCTCTGGAGGGTATAAGACAATAGAATGACGGTGGCGGCATGCATGGGGGTGAGTAATACTGTTGGTTGGTAGCCGAGGTAGCATTGTATACGGGGAGAGTGCCAAAGGTCTGCAATAGCGTGGAGTCTTTCACGCCTAAAAATTCCTAATTAACGCCTCTTCCTCTTTACTCAGTTCCTCGGTTCCTCCCGTCGGTAGAGATCACCCACGGTGGAGGGCTAATAATAAGGTGAGAAACGGTAGTACAGGCCCGCTCCCTCGCCCGGCCTCCTCGCCGTGTGTTGCACCACTTCTACCGTCCATCCTCCAGCCTGTGGGGTACGCACTGAGTGTGAATCAGTGTGAGTCCGTCTCTCCAGCGTGGTTCCACCTATACAACTATACTATATACTATCACACACACCCGGACGCCAGACTGCCCTTTCAAGCCGTACTATTTTCTTAACGACGTGAGCCTCACTTTATGATTGAACCTTCTCGTAATACCTCATTCTCTCTCTATCTCTCTCTCTCTCTCTCTCCCGGTGTAATCCATTAAGGACATTATGCGTTTAGCTATTACACCCATGTAATTATTATTATTATACCACTGTGCGCGGCCGGTGTGAAAAAAAGAGGGACCAACGGCGGTGATGTCGCGGCAGTGTGCCGAACATAACCATTCCCCTCCACCTTTTGTCATTCCTTCACATATTAGCGAAGCTAAGAGGATCTACATTCCTACCGATGGACTACATGGGATTAGCATTGTCTACCCTTAATAATAGTTATTCCAATTGATTCTTTGATGCTCACACAGAGCGACTGTCCCAACTCCGAGGCCAGTTCCTACCGCTTCTGTGTGTGTGTGTGTGTGTGTGTGTGATCCATGTACAGGGGATTCTGTGGGATACACGCACAAGTTTTCACACAAAATCGGAAAAGGTGTGACTTCATGTTTTTTATTGCATTGGAATTTCAAAAACAATGACAGTGCCTTATGCCTCTACCAGTTGAGGTCTACACTGCCCCGGCTTGATGGTTCCCCTGAATTGGATTGGTTCCAGTTACCGTAGTCCTGCTAACAGCTTAGTGCATCTACAGCAGTGAGTTTACAAGTTTGATGACAATGAGAAACTTGTGTTTACACTGTCGAGGACTTCTATTACGCCAGTTTATTGCCTTCATCCGCTCCGTCGGTCGGAAATTTCATCTAAACGGACAGTGTATTAGCTCATCCACAAGGACGTGTGAAAAGCTGTTGTTTCTTGACTCATTTCAACTTTGAGACGCATGCGCATCTCATTGAAATCCTAGTAAAGTTCCAAAATTAATTATGTTGCGGAGGGATGGGCGTCCTATGTGGGGATACATACTTGGGTAGTCCCTGCTAATCCAGGATGACCACCGCTGGGATTAGTCGATTGAATAATTGTTCCCGTATCCAGCATCGATCCAGCCAGACCACAGCCCGTGCAGGAGGTTGGCTGAACAGACTTGTAATACAGGGGTTTGGAGCTTGATATGGCGGTCGGATCACGAATGGCCTCCGCTCCTTAGTTAGTTAGTCTATAGCCTATAGAAGACTCAATATTTCCACCGGATACTACGCAGTACTATGATTATTTAAAGTCTCAAGCCATATATGTATATATACATGTGTGTCCTCTCGTTATTTCCTCGGGGCCTGCGGACATACTAGAAAATTTTGAGAGGAGGAAGGTAAATGTAGGACGGGTGCTGCTGGTCTGCGCAAACGTGAGAGTGGAATGCTGATAATTATTGCTAATAGAGCAAATACATTATTCACATTCGAACGGGAATATGAGAGAGAGAGAGAGAGAGAGTTGTTGGGGAGTTGGACATGTTTTACATTCCGGAGAGGCGATAGCTTGTGGAAAATTGCGTTTTTGTCCCACGTTGATAAGACAGTTTTCATGTTCTCATGCATAATGTATGGACGGGGCTAAGGACACATTGCATGCATAGATGTGAGGAATGAAAAAATTGAGAAGATTGAAAATACAATTTTTTCCGGTGTGTGTGTGTGTGTGTGTGTTCCTGTGAGTGCATTGGGCCGGACGGTTTGGTTGGGATCGAGCATGCAGACAGACATGCATGCGCAGTGGAGTTACATGGTTGTCTGTGACTTGCCCATGTGTATGAGTGTGTAGCAGTGGGCTGTGATCCATGGACAAGTTTATGAGTCCAACTACACGTCTCTATTAAAGGTTATAGTTGTTTAAGTGTCGGGAGGGGCGGGGTAATTTAGCGTGGAAATGAGAGGGTGCCGGGATGATGGTGTGAAAGTATGCACTCAGAGCAACACCTTTCAAGTAAAAGAGGGAGACAAGTAGAAGCTATGTATGAGTGAGAATCCCTTCTATCATTTGCGGCAAATCCGTAAAGGAATAGGACGGCGGCAATAATGGTGGTTGTAGGAAGGAAACTCTGGTGTATGTGTACGTGCATATCTGTCTATTTACATTTGGCTTCCCGGTGCAAGGTCTACACACACACACACACACACACACACACACACACACATAGCAGCTCGCCGTCCATACATATGGACACGCACGGACCTAGTTTGTCCAATCCCCCAGCGTGTTCGTGTGACTATACACACTACATTATTGAAAAGATACATTTATCTCGAGTGCTAAGCTAGTCATGTTATGATGATGACGTTGGGGATGATGACGATGGTGATGTTGATGATGGTGCTGCGGCGGCTGTCTGTGGTAGGTTGCCCACCATCAGAGATAAACTCATTATTTTTCACGTTAAAATTATTAGCTAAAGGGCAATAGGTGCCAGGTTTAGTTGTTCACAGCGAACAAGTGAGTTGAGAGGGATGAGGAGGAGAGAGAGAGAGAGAGAGAGCGAGAGAGACGAAGAATAATCTCCTCACACATAGTCTCATGCACACCGTTGGAACCGTCCTATAGACTTACGCACGTATCACGTCTACATGTAGGCCACATAACTTATGACCACCACACCACAACTACCACCACCACGAGGAAAACAACAACAAAAACATAGTGCGGCCTTTCATATTATTAATATAGATATTAGCCCGGCTATCTTCACCACAACACTTGTAATTAAATAGCCGATCGGGACCAGTTACCTTGCCGCACATATAATTTGTGTATGTGTGCCTGCATGCGTGTGCATTTACGTTTGGAAATGTGTGTGTGCGTGCGTGTGTGTGTGTGTGTGTGTGTGTGTGTGTGTGTGTGTGTGCATCAGTGACGCCGCTAGAATAGTCCGACCCTTTTCCCTTCTACAAAATGCGCAGCCTAAAAGGCCCTCATTCTAGCCGAGGTTGGAATTAGCAAGCGCTTTGTACTATTCATTCCATCCCGGCTATTATCATAAATTATTTTTACATCCCTTCATAACTCATGAATGGAACAAATGGGGCAATCCTGAATGGCTCCATCCAGACACACACACACACATACACACAAACATACTCTCATGTACGAACCCACTTAAAGTCCACACTGACACACACGCAAAGAAATGCATACGCACACACGCGCTCACACCCCACCCCTATCCTTTGAGCCAAAAAATGCCTCGCTTCGTACTCCTCAAATGACAATTCCCCCCCCGCCCCTCCGAAGGCACCGTACATAGTCATTGGTGCCAATAATAAAACCGCAAGCAACACAGACCGCACTTCACACCCATAGGCTTCGCCATATGACTAGTGACGAAAGTGTAATTTTGGACAATATTAGAGTCATGTGATGGTCATGTGGGACTTTAATCCCGGAGCAGATAAGCCACAAATCAGATGGGATCTGGCCTACCACTTATCCGCAGGATGGTTTTTTTTTTACTCCGTCACCCTATCCAGAGTGTAGAAGCCCTTTCACAGGTCCTCCGCGTATGTGAATGTACTAAATTATAGGTGTCATTCGGACGGTGTAAATCACGGGCACTGACGTCGGGCTGGGATAGAGGGGAAAGGGATCCATGATGGATCCTGTCCATGTTCCATCTTGTCGTACTTTATATGCACACACACACACGCACACACACACACACACACACACTTCAAAAGTCACTCCCTCGCCAAAGTACCTTGCCCGCCGCTGTTGTGAGCGTGTGTGGAATGGACAGAATATATGGATGTGGAGCAGACTCTCCAGAGACTTTTAATCGAATTCCACTGGGTGAGACTCATCAATGTGATCTCCTCGGAGGTACCTGGCTCGTCTCGAGTTATTGCGCAAATTAACGCCACTGAGCCGCCAGCCTAGAATGTCAGTGTTGGATGTTCGTGTGCGGGGAGGAGGTTATACATGTACATATGAATGATGCATTAATGGAAAAATCTCGCTCTCATTTCCAACCCCTCCAGCCATCGCCGTCTCCAATGATTGTAGTGTCAATGTTACCAAGGTCCGTCCTTCACGGAATCCAAGGGGGTCGGCTGCTATGAGCTGTTTGGTCCAGACTTGTGACTCACACAAGAAAACAAGGAACAAATGTTCAGACTATGAAGTAACGCATAGCTCATACCCTCTGAGATGTTAATATCAGTATCCAATACTCGTATAATCTGTCGCGGCATGTCGAGGATGAATTCCCGGGAAGCTGATTAGTAGTATAAAAGTCGGTGAGGATTATAGATGGTAGTCATATGTGCTCCTTTATAACCGGTGGTCAAAGCTGGGAGTGAGTGGGACTGCATAAAGCCGGAAGGGGGAAGCGGGTTCCACTACACATGAATCTCTGACGACGCTCCGTATGAAGTTAAATCAGAAATTATCTCATTCGACTTACCAGGCGGCCAACTTTATTGTTATGCAGATTGATCCGAGACGGCAAGTCATGGGACTTCTCTCTGGAGTCAAGGAAGGTCTTGGCAAATCTTAGGCCGTACTCCATGTTGTGGGAACAGCCGGACCATTTCCAGGAGGAGGCATCCCGACGGCGACTCATCAGGGCTTCATGGCTGCCATAGAAATCAGAATCAAGTTACACATAATGTTCAATGTGGCCATCTCAGTAATCCCCTTTCCCGCTCGTTCCAGTATAAAATCCGGTATAAACGGAGCGGCAATAGGAGGCAATCCTATCCCGAGCTCTAGGCAGTGGGACGGGCACCACTGAATGAAAGGCTCCTTGCTACGGATTCCCTCCCCACTTGTTCACATAGAAACTCTCATTTTACAAGTCACCTCATCGTTTTAGGCCGAATTTTCTCATTTAAATTCAAGTACAAACTCAAAAACTTGACAAGTGAATTATTGCAATTTGTGGGAGTTGAGTGCGCTTCACTCTCGCATACAAAATCAGAAACTGGTCTTACGTTGAAAACGTTAGGGGGAAAAAAAAACTGCAACCGCCTCAGAAATACGTACCCCTTGGGGCATCAGGAGTCAATTGGTTGTACATGGTTTCAATAATAACACGCTCCCTCTACTTGTACAGTGGTTAGGGCGGAGGCCAGGATAAATTGTACAAACCAGACTTACAAAATTGTTCTACACAGCAATTCAATGGGTTCAAAACTGACAGAGCGATAATGGCTTTTGGGGCACTCTGGTGGTGGCTCTGTGAGAATGGACAGAGGCATTTATGATCTGCAGGGGTTTTTTACACGCTCAACATTACCGACGGTTGAGTGAGTGAGCAAATAAAAGTTGAGCGGGGATGATAGCGTTGTAAATTGATTACGCATACAAACGGTTTATAGACGATGATGATGATGACTGGTGACTTATCATCTCGTACATACGCATTCGTAGTTACAAACAAGGGGTGTGGACCTGATTGGGGGTGAAGGTAGGTAGCCGCAGATGTACATAGCACAATAGTGTAGAGTATAATAACAGTGTAAATGTGTACTGACCTTTCATCAAAGGTGTAGCCGCCTTCTTTTGAAGGAACATAATTGACTTGATCATCATAGTGAAAACCACAACCGCAGGAGAGTAATTTCCCTTGACTGCATGCTTTGGCAACAGAGTAAGCTACCCCAGCGGATGAAATGGCTTGACCGAAGGCTGATTCGCGATAACCTGGCAAATTAATAATAGGAAAACCGCAAATTAGCATGGAGTGAGGCGGACGACAGGCACTTCATGAGCATAGGAAAACCCGCTGTCGCTCCAACTTCAAAACACAAGACAAAAGTTTCCAAACATTTTTTTCAAAGGTTTCCCATGATTTCCGCTCTAATTGCTAGCAATGACAAATCCAGTGCGCATGCACAGCTCCTCCGTTCCAGTCATTATTCCCATCCTCCCATTCCCTCTTACCCAGGCAATTTTCCGAGAGGAATCCGACCGGAGAGGTGCCACTCTTTTAACGAATTTCATAATAAATTATAAGCTTGAGCAGCAAAACGTTGTGGGATGATGAGCTTATCCGCTGCAATCACTGGCCATTATCTACTCTTCCATCTTTTACAATCCCCCATGTCCTCCCACCCCCGAAAATGTAGGGGCAGCAGAGCGTAATTGTGGTAGTCATAATATGTAATATACACTCAGCCCTCAAGATGCGTCCATCCGGTCTCCAGTGCTCGGGCCGCGGACTCCTCCGGAGCCGTTCATTTCTTCTCGTGTTGTGATTATAAAACTATATTACACCCCAGGATTAACCCCTGTATAATTCAATGCGGGGTGGAAGCAGTAGTGTGGTTCCTCACTGCCCCTGTGGTATCCTCAGCAGCACGAACTTGATGTCAGAATTACTCAATTTTAATCCTGTCCACTTCCACGGAGATCGACAACACTATGTCGTCCCCGCACTCCCTGCTCTCAACTGCTGTAACCCAACAAACAAATTACCTCCCCAATTTTCTCCCCTACATCCAGTCTTATCCCCAACATTCCGTGGAACTTCCCATATATATTTTCCGCACTGTGTCAAAGCTCCTGTCTCCCTCCTCAAAGTGGAGCAGTAGTGCTCCGGTTTTTTGAAGGGAAAATGGCTCGAAAAAAATTCTGCATAAGATTACACCTAAATTTGCCACGACAGCCCGGCCTCGAGCACCGTCGGCGTCATAACAATCCTGCGGAGCTACTCCGCCCAGACTGTGAGCCAGGAGAGCAATTTAAGCTAAATGAAAGCGGTGGTGGATGAGCGCGGGGTGAGTTGAGTAGTCGTCGTCGTCGTCGTGCACGTCAATTTGAGCGACGAGATACGGAGCTGTGGGAGAGGATGGAGGCACGTTTCTCCTCGGATAATTGTGAAGCGGCTATGGGCTTAATGACATCGTCAAGTTGAATAGACACAAGGAACCGCTCTATCTCCCCTTAAATTACGGCCGCATTATTATCATTACATAACGTGTGCAAAGTTCCCTCAAACAATCCCCCGCGAGCATCCATGAGCCGCGTCCCGTCCCACCAAGCAACGACGAGACGGTTGAGACGAGCCATGCAAGTGTGTATATTTGTGAGAGTCTCGGCGAGCTCGCCTCCCCCATACAACTCCAACCAACTCCACCGTGTTGAGCACGTATGAGTGTCCTACTCGGTGGACGTACGGGGGGAAATTGGTCTAATCCTAACACTTTTGACTTGCTCATCTCCGGCCCACATCTCCGCCCGTACATGTATAATATGCTGTGGCTGTGTGGGAGCAAGAGCCGCCCCGCCGTAGCTCTTCTTCATCTTCACATTTGTATTTTTCAATGAGGACGTAATAGCTTGGAAAATAATAACATTTACATTAGAAGCTCACCATGGTTCTCTACCGTTGAGCCGAGGAGGGAGATACAAGGAGATGGAGAGGAGCTTAAATAGTTGGACACTTGGAGGAGGGAACATGGATGGGGGAGAGGGGAAAAAACATGAAATGAAATGGGCCGGACGGTTTCTGGGCTGAGATTCTAATTGCCGGCAATCATGTCTGATTGAGAGATATCATTAGGGAGAAGGAGCCACCCAGGAGGAGCGAGGTGGAAGGGAAGGAAAATTCATCCGTGTGTGCTCCAGTGTATGTATGCACGTCCATGCACATATATATATGTACGCCGCTTGAGCGGAGGTACAGGTGTGCACGCAGACGTGAGGAGCACACCGCAGGGCTGCTGGCCGGGGGAGGATGGAGAGGGAGTGCAACACTTACGTCTTCATCTTTTTACCCAATATTTTCACCAACCATGTCATCTCATCTCGCCCTTCGGGTGAGGCGGCACGGCGACGACCAGCCCGTGCATATATACACATCCGCGGGAGTATAGATGAATACGGAGTCATTGTGAAATTAGGAATATTAGCCGAGCGTTTTCCAAATGGACTCATTTTTCCTCCCCTTTGAGAAGATCCAATAACCCTCATCAACTAATCAACAGTCCTTTTCATCTTTCCCTTAATTATTCAATCTATTTCTGCTTTGATCCCACATGCAAGCAAGAGGAGCCCATACATACCGTTCTCCTCTCATAATAATCTTATATTCCTTTCCGAGTCTCGCATCTTACGAGTGATACCCCCAAAGATACTGCATACTTGGTCCTGTGGGAGCCACTCACGATGCGGTGACCAGTAAGGCACGACTCTCTCAATTTCACCCCCCCCCACTCCCTCATGTCCCACCTCCAGCCACTCACATGATTTTAATTAAACGGAACACACACATGCAAACAAACAGGTATGTGTATGTGTGTGTGTGTGTGTGTGTGTGCACACTGAGGGTTACACCACCTCCGGAGTGGACATATATGAGCCTCTTGTAATAAGGCTAATCCTACGGTCCACGGTGGTGCGGTAATTATGGTATACTTTCGCTCCCAAAACCCTCGTCACCTCCCCACAGGCTGGAAAATTTGCTCGCTTTCCATAAATACTCATTTCCACGGCTCATTTCATAATTGATAATTTTGAAGGGGATTATGTAGTGTGTGACTAGACTTGGAGGCTGGCTCTCGCACTCCTTTGTACTTATCATCAGTTGATTAGTCCTTGGTCTTGGACGTCGGTGGTAGTGAGTGGGACGGTATGGAGCTCGAGATTTATCCGTCTCTGTATTACGCCTCCGTCCATGTACTCTATGGTTCCCCTACTTGTTTGTTTATCTCGAGGGGAAATTAGCTGGAAGGGAAGGAGTTGAGGAGGGAGGACTACAACAAGGAGAATGGGATGATGACAAGATAAAGGTATCTGTGACGGCGGACACCTTTATAACTTACCCTCACATGGGTGAGCGACAATAGTGGGAGAGTTGGGAAGAAAGAGGTAATGTGTTTGAAATCAATTAGACACAAAGAAAATCAGCTCAAAACCATGTTCACATGCCAAGTCATTTTCCTCCTCACAGTGAACCGAGTTTCACGCTCCCATACCCTCTCTTTTCATGCGGATGAATGTTCGTGTGTGTGTGTGTGTGTGTGTGTGTGTGTGTGTGTGTGTGTGTGTTGGATCTGTTTCTGTAGTGAAAGCATGTATGTAAGGGTCGATTAGTAAAAACTAATCCCCCTCCCTGTCACCATTAACCGCCTTTGGTTTAAAACGGGGCAACGAAATAGCTGTAAGTCATCCCCGAGACATTATTGTTTGCACAACGGAATCAGCGTTTCAACCCATTTACTGGCATTACATTGAAGCATACGATGTTGGCTCTCAGCATGGGCAAACGGTGATGCAAGCATATTTGGATGGGACAACCAAGTCATACTATAAACTTTGGAGTCATGTTGAGTCAGTTTTTAACCGATTGTCTCTCATTATGTGAGCTTTCATCATTGCTACTTGCTACCTCCTTAAACCTCCAGTGGGAAGTATCACTGAATGCACTGGGTGCTTTAGAATGATGTGGATTTTGTTTGCTAATAACATGAAATGCCTCAAATTTTACCATGGCCATATGGTCCCAAACTGTCTTTGAATGTTCTAGTTGGTTCTCTTTTACTTTTGGTCATGTCTTGTAAATAGTCTCCTCAGCTCACCCGAAAGGTGAAATGGCAAAGTCGGATCAGAGGAAGGCGATTGTTCTCTACCGTTCTACGGTATTAGTTTTTCATAAAGTATTTGCATGATAGCATTACCAAACTTCAGCCAGATGACTTCCAGCATATTGAAAAAAATATTTGTCGTGCAATTTCTGCTCTGTCAGCTTGTAGGAAAAATATTCATGCATTCAAATAGTGCAGATGGCGGATGGCTACGTTGAAGTCTAAATTCCATTCCATTTGCGCTCCTATCTCACATTTTTGAATTTGGAAATTAATGACTCCACCAATTACTTGTAGTAAATTTACTCTAATGTTAATTGTCAACGAGATCCTCCTAATTTTGCCACCGTTTTCATCTAACTACCCATTCTCTAAATCCTCAACTTTGATGTGCGGTGAGGGAATGGGCGGTAGTGTTTCGCAGCCTTGTTCGAAAACGTGTGGGAGGAATTGAACTGAAGAATCCCGCCTAAGAAATTCCTCGGCCCACAAGCCCATGCACAAATCATTATGTTGTATACGATGTGTGTGTGTGTGTGTGTGTGTGTTTGTCCGTGCGTGCTTGGAACTTTTGGGTCCAGACTGACGATAATTCAAGGTACCAACCGAGAAGGTCGTAAATAGGTCCTCGGAGAGATTGAAACATCATTGCGTTCCGGCGAAGAAAAGGGCGAGAGAGAACTGCGGAAATCAAGTGGACTCCTTCTATCTCAATCTTTCCACCTTGTCAGCCTGAAAGTGGTCTAAAAGGAAGGTAAATAAATGTGTAATTGTGTCCGCTGCTATGAGCTGTATGCCTGCATACTCCTGTCCGGTCCACTCACGTAGGCTATGGGAGCACACCCCAGTACACACCTACACATCCACACATAATACTGGTTTCCAATGTGTCAACAACTGGATCCATCAGACGGAGGATAGAAGGAAGAAGGTACCGTGTGCCACAGTCGGTTCAATTGGCTACGCTCCGGTAGGTCAGAAGCAGGCCCTGTGTACAGTGCGAGCCAGCCTCAATTGAGAAATGTATGGCTGAGCAGCATGTACACATTGCGAGGGACAAGAGGGACCACCTTTGATTTCCAAACTAATGTGTTTCATTTCACTTTTCTTCTCACCTTCCGTCTCCCTCTGGACTGAGCCCTCCATGCCCCTGACGTGCATATGGAGCAGAGTGACCGTAGTACCGGCCTCTCCTCTCCGCTGCACCCAAAAGTTTCCCGATAGCACACTATCTATGGTGGAAAACGTGTAATTCTCCATGTTACTCTCATTGTTATGGATAAGTTACACACCTCCGGTCTACCCTCCCTGCGCATTCATTAGCCTTTTCCTATGTGTCTCTCTCCATGAGATCCCTCTCTCACGAGCATTCGCACTTGGTACGGACACCCTTGTTGTGTGTTGTAACCATCCGTGTTTGTGTGTGTGTGTGTGTGTGTGTGTGTCTGTGTGTATGCCTGTGTGTGTCCCTTCACCCCGACAACAAGTAGATGCACGGGGGGATGGGATGAAAAATGGTCGGACACCATGTAAACTATTTCATCCTCTTTCCCACCGACAAAGACAAAACAATTCAATTAATTTCCACCGACACCTATCCCATGTTTCTTGGCTCTCATCCCACACCTCCGCTCATGTCATTCCACCCCCATGCCGCCGTGGTGTAACATACACACACACACACACACACACACACACACACATTGGTCACTTTGGTGGCATTTGTTCTGCTCTACATCACCCTGGCCCTCCCGGGGGTCGGAGAGCCCTTTGAGTTTTTTTTAAAGATTTGCACCGTGTGCCCATACTCACCCGCGGAGTCAGTGAGTCTAGAACAATGCCAAATAGTTCCGACCACAGGAGTGATGATGATGATGGTATGGGTCAGTTTAGGATGGATTCTATTTTCAGATGTCCCACGTCATGATCCTTGGAGAAAATCACTCCATTTCCATGGAATCACTACAACTCAATCCCTTTCGGAGGCCGTCGTGGAAAGGCTCATGCCCGTTAGTGGGGAGTGCAACTGGTGTGTTTTGTGTAGCATTTGGGGAAAAATTGTTTCCGAAACAAGGTGAAGTGTGAGATGAAAGTGGATTTTCCTCATTTTTGTCAGTGCGGAGCGAGCATAATCCATTTTTAACGAAGGAGGAAATGGTTGATCTACCTACCCCGGGATGTGCTTCAGACTGGGACCTTCCCAACGTTGCCCGTGGTGGCTGATGACGCGTTTTACAAGAGAAATTAGACATGGTTGTTCTTATGGTCCATTGTGCGAGCCGCCGAGCTTCCCTCGCCCCGCCAGGCCTTCGCATTTGAATTGTAACAATGGTGACAACTGCGTGCATTTCATTCAAACATTCCGAGCTCCGAATTCCTAGCCAGGGCCAGCCGGTACGGAAAAAATGCTGTCAAATTTCACGGCCGAGTCACCCTCCCCCATCAGCGACGATGTGACATCCCATCCAATGGGGAATGTAAAAGTGATCAGATGCGCGCCCACTTTGAATGCATCATGATCAAAAAAAAAATTTGGATAATCTCATGCCAAATGAAACTTTGTTTCGTACAGGTAGGGGGTAAAATGTAATCCGCTCCATCGGAAGATCACGATCTGTTGACTGGGTTCACTTGTGCCAGATGATGATGTGTGTGTGTGTGTGCGTGAGCAGTGTGTGTATGTGTGTAAGTATGGGCTAAAATTGAAACTTGACGGGTTCTACATGTGAGCGGAGTGTGTTTTTTCCGATGAGGCCAACAACAATGTATAACTCTATCCTCTTGCGTCATAGTTGAGATCATTAGTATTTCCAGTGTCCCTGCTCTCGCTCCAAGCTCGTGGGATGGCAAGCAATCTGGCGAGTGCACAAAAGAGAAAAGGAAGCTTATAGCTTTGTACTACGGTGTCGACAACTGGACGAGGATGCTCCAAAAGGCACACGCTGAGAGTCCTTCCGTCCTATCATCATCGTCGCCGCCACTGTCATCCTCCCAGATACGCATGCACGCGCGGATATACACACACACATATACATATGCATAAGTACACAATCACTTGATGAAGCCCTGAGTCCCCGGAGATTGAGCTAATAATTCAATTTCTATTTCATCATGAAAAGATCAAAGAGAAGTTACTTTTCATATTTTTCACCGTATGCAAAATAGGATTTGACGCTAAAAAAATCTCTCCCTTATGTATCTCCATTCTTTCAAAAGCCTCCTTTTCATCTCGGCATCCCGACTCCCTCTCTCCACTGTCCTCCGGCAGTTCCCCATCAAAAGAGCGCGGAGTTTTCACCAACGAGCTCGCCGCCTTGTTTTCTCCTCTTACACGTAGGTCCACAACTACCCTCAAAGTCGGCGAGATTCTCCTCGTCTTCAAAGACTTTTTCATGCCTCAATCGGGTGAGAACGTGAGCCATTATATTTATATACATATATATATATATATATATATATATACATATACGTATGCGCGTTATCCACGCCACACTCAGAACATTTTAATCAAATGAAACCTGTTAAAAAGCGACTTGTAGCGACCGCGGAAGCGGAGGAAGTGGAGGGTAGACATGAGGAATATGACAAACCTTTCTGAAGGAGATGAGTACTGTGGGGATTCGTGTTGTTCTGGAGGGAGGAGCAGTTCCAACGATGTTTTTGCATCTGGTGGCCGCACTCCTCCGTGGCGAGCTGAAGTCCATCGATGGCAACTTTTGTGGCGTCAGGTGAGCGGAAGCAGAGCTCCATTTGATCTCGCGTGAGTCCAGGTACCGTATGGCAAATAGATGTTGAATCATCCCACAGGGACATGGAGGGGTCTAGCCTTAGAATACTATTTACACTGGCGGGTCTCGGCGGATACCGTTTTCGACTCGTGACCAAATTCTCATCAGACCTCAAGAGTCGCTGGCGATACTTCTCCATCCTATCCTTCTTCGGCCGATTCTCCAGCCTGCCACCGCTGCTGTCACATAGTACAAGTTATGCATTAGTATTGAGGGCATATCAACGTGTCAATCGCGCTCACACCTTCCAACAGAGACCATTGCTCACTCGCTCATTCACCCACTCACTCACTCACTCACTCACTCACTCATTCTTCCATTCAGAGTTTCTCATTCAGAGTCACATGCACAAGAGATCTTTTGAGAGAAAGGCAAAGAATATATCCATAATGTAAGTGATACATGGGTTTAGTGAAAGACTGTATTGGTGGTGGTCGTCGTAGTGGGATTTATGGAGTCATGACAGTCATTATGCTCGTTATGTAAAGCATTATTGGGCTCGAGTGAGACCTGGGTGATTGAGGTCCTACTGTACGCCACCGTATCGTTTATATACATTATGTGTAATTTACGCCTGTCCCTTTTGGCCCAAGTGTCAAAAGTCTTCCTGTATCTCTCCCACTGCCTGCCTGCCTGCCTGCTTTGCCTTCCAGCTCTCCGGCCGTGGACAGTGAGCGGTGGAGGGGCTCGGCCATGTGACAATCTCTGACCCATTGTCCCCCGTACATTGAGACGGGCCAGGAGAGCTGACGTTTCACAACTTGGCCACAATGGGGACCAAACAATCATTAGAGTTGTAATGAGTCTTTCAGAGGACCACCAACGTCCTCCACCAACGACTTCATAAACTGCATTCCAGCAGCCGCTTCCCTGCATATCCCCATTCATGATATTTTCATGAGATCCCCCAGTTAGTATGTGTGTGCCGCCTTCCCCCTGTTCTCACCTTTTCACCGCTGCTGGATTCCTCAAACACTTTCTGCTAAATTTATTACCTCCTCCACGGTTTGCAGCTAAATGATCCCCACCACCAGTAGTGCCTCTGAATGGGGTCCCCAGGGTGGCAAAATGTGTTACCAAATCATCATGAGCCTCACGACAACCACCAAAATCATCACTGCTCGTAAATAACGGCTCAACGAGAGAACTGACCCTTGAGGAGGAGTACGTTGAGCAAACGTAATTTCATCTACTAGAAGATGGCTTGCTATTTACTATGTATGACTATGGTAATGGGCTACACTGACCCGCCATTTTCACGGGACGGGGTTTGGATCTATTGACTGACTTTGAATGAGGCCATGCCTCCGCAATGTTTTTATGCTCGAAGCTGTATGAATATAGGGATGATTTCTCAAAGATACAAGGAATTACTACTACTACTACTACTACGAACGCAAAAAAAAGGGAGACGACACAAGAGATTTTTATGAGAGCGGACATCCGGTTGAATGTAATAAAAAAAAAAGAATGATGAGTAGAGGCTCATTGCATAGATTGACAGCAAACATGATGGGAGTCACCTTGACTCGAGTATTGACTAGCCTCAAGGTGTCAACCGAGCGCGTGTTTGACGGCCTCACTTCCACTCATTAAGTTATACACAAGAGCTTGTACATAGTTGGAATCATACCTGGAGCGGGGAACGGCCATGGCAAGCAGGAACGTGGTCAGGAGCAATAGCACGACCACAGAAATCCACCCGTCTTCCCGTCTGTTCTTTCTCATTTTAACGCATAGTTCCTCGCACGGGCCGGAGGAAACGGAGGAGATGACTCTGCCGCTAATGTGGTTACTACCGTACCCTCCACGCGAGCCGCTAATTGCACACACGCGCACACACACACATGCACACACCAACAGCTGAGCAGGATCCCTTTCAGAAGAGTTTTAAATCCACTTGTGAAATCATGTTACTATTATTATCCCAATCCAAATCTTCCTAAAAAAAAGTACACTTACACACACATACACACACACACACACACACACGAAAACTTTCACTGTGTGTAGATGTAGGGTAGCGTAGGCGATCCGATTAAATGCTATATAATCCCAGTGAATAAGGGATGATGAGCGGATCTTCTTAGCTCTAATTGCTACGAGAGGAAGAGACTGACAAGGGTTTTGAAGGCGGTTGGAACGAAACTGTGAGGGGAAGTATGTCGGGGATCTGTGGAAATCTGAGAGAGCACCGTCTCCCGGAATACGGAAACGGAGGAGGAAAGGACGTGAGAACAACTTGTTGACACTTGAAGAGAGATGGACGTGTGGAGTGAGAGACTCTTATCGTGAATACTCGTGTGCAATAAAAATCCTGAGCAGTTCTAGTCACTAAACTATATGCTCACTTTGGTGCCGGTGGTTGGTCCTCACGGGGAATCTACGCGTCTCGTTACGGCAAACATGTAGGAAGATTCCCACATGAGAGTGAGTGTCTGTATGCCGGTGCGTGCGTACATGTGCATGTGTGTGTGTGTGTGTGTATGGAAAGGGATGCAATTTGACGAGGACAAGGGTGGAGTTGTTCAGTCAGGAGGTGGAGCATGAGCACCTCCCTATTTCAACCTCTCACGTATACTTCCCATTGGGCTCCTCATGGATGCGGAACGATTAGCTCCATCCTTTCATCCTATTCATTCGCCTCCCTACACACCTCATCCCAGTCTTCTTCATCTCCTCTCTCATCTGTACTACTACCGCTCCATGAAATGAACAGCCTTCCTAACACCTTTGCACGTATGCACCAGGGCGCATGCAACTGATGAGCATACAACTGCTCACCTACACGTGGTCATCAAGAGTTGATAGCAGGTGACCCAAACTACATGATCCTCTTATGCAATTATCACATGAGGAAAACTCCTTGGAACAGATCAATCTTGGATTGGGAGGGAAACTTTTTATTGATTCAATATTTTTTGTGTCCTTTTATTTTATTATTTTTTTTGTTGTTGCAAAATTTTCTAACCGTCGTCGTAAACACGGGTAGTTCAATAGTACACAGTTGACTGGATGGGCCATTGCTCAAGGGGGGAGCACGATGATGAGTGGGAAGAAGGGTCGGGCCGGGTGGAATTAGGCCATTATCCCATTACATTTATGAATTACTTATTGATACTGTACACTCGATTTGTTCCATTATTGCACACACACACACACACATACACACACAAACACACACACACAGACGGACACATTGACGATCCTATCAGCTCCTCATCATCTGTTACTGTCCTCGTCTTCTTCGCCTCCTCCCTTTGTCGGCACTCTTTGAGTTCATGGGATACTGGCTCTGCGTTTACTCAAGTATGTGTTCACCTGACTTAAAATCGTGAGGGGAAGCGATCCTTTCGACGCTCAAGGTAGTAGCAGCAGCAGCAGCAGCAGCGCAGCATATGAGTAAGGAGGGCGTACGCAGGTTTTTGAGCGTATTCCCTCCATATTCCCTTTACCCCCTCAACAAGAACTTCACCCAGGAGGGCCACCTAGGATATCCTCCTCTAAATGAACAATCTGTCGTTACACGGTCCATTTTTACAAATCATTGTCAGTTTCAACTACTCGGATCCCATGTCTCAACCTAGGGAACCGTGTCCTATATCTTCATCATCATCATTATCATCATCATCATCTCTGGCGGAGATCCTCCATCTAGGGGGTTGAACTACGGATTGGCAGTGGTGTGCCGTCCGTTCCGCCACCATACACTTACCGCCCCTGTCACTATAATATTCACTCAAGAAATGCTAATCGCCTTTTAACCCATTGACCCCCTTGTATAATTTGATTACGTCTGCATTTCTAATCGATTTTATGTGTAACTTTCCTCAGTTGTAGTGCGCACCTGACAGTCGGAGGACTGAATGAGCTGAATAAGTTTCTGTTCTGGCTTCAACGTGTTTTTAGTTGAGATTAAGTGAAAGTGAACTTTCACTTTTTATTCCACATTGCCTCACTCAGGTTGAATGGAAAGGGAGGTGAAGAAAAATTTAGGGAAACGAGTTTGTAAGATAGCAATGGTAATAACCTCAAAAAGTCATGCCGGTGAGGTGACAAGGTGGGCAAATAGAGTTTCCTGCGGCCATGGACAGTCATAAGTACTTCAGTTCCCCCTTTAAAAGTAAGGGGCAGCTATAATGGTAGCGGTAACGGATGACCATTTTAGAATAGCGAAAATCCATGGAAGTTTTTGCAATGCTCTAGCGGAGCAACTGGTGCAAATGGAAACTAGTGGAGGCAAAATGGTGACTCGTGTAGTTTGTTGTCTGATCATCATGTATTGATTAGCAGGACTCGGGGGATGCTGAGATTGATGAGGAGGCAGGAGGGAGGTGTGGAACGAAGCGGGATGAGGTAATCATTGATTTCGGTGTTTGGAGAAGCGAGAGCGGCGGGACAAATCCTTTGAATTAATGCTTTCATTTTTGTCTCCCTGCTCCTCCATCCGGGGCTGACGGGAATAAGGATGACGATGATTATGATGATGATGATGATGATGACGATGATGAACTCCGTTGAAAATGCTCCAAATAGGATTATGCGGATCAGACCTGAGTGATCGTGTGAGGGTAATAAGGAGGAAAGCTGGGGGAAGGATAGGCAAGGGATTGAAAAGTGGAGGAGGGAATGATGACAAAAGCGGCATTTGAAGAGAAATGATTTAATCAGAGAGCGAGCTGACAGGAAATTTTGATAGTGCACACCATGGAATTCTTTTTGTTCGAGCGAGAGGCAGAACGGTGGCTAAAAGGATAATGTTTCTTTCCAATTGTTCCTTCGTTTTCGTCCATTATTTCGTCTCCCCCTCCATTCCACATTACCCCGTATACATCCCATTATGACGAGCACACCGCCTCCGACTCTAGTTATCCTCACCTTATCCCGTCGTCCCCTCCGATGCACCATTTCTGAGTACAATCACCATTCCCCGTCTTATTCGTAATATGCTACAAAAGCTCTGAATAATCCAACACTTTCCCAAAGAGTGGCATACGTAGCATCACTACATCCCCATATATTGGTGGATCCTGCAGAGACGCGGAGGCCGGTACACATCCTAGCAGTCGTAGTTACGGCTCAGCATCCTCATCAGCCATAGGGTTACGACATGGAGGAGAACCTCCGTTCGCAGGTAGTAGCTTGGAGTTGAAAATTATACATATGCAGCTTTTATCATCCCTTCCTACTTAGTCAGAGAGATTCAAATGGTGGAATGTGACAGGATAAAAAATACAGATCCTCCGGTAAGTTTCATCAGTGCTGCGGTGGGTTTGTGCTAGTGTGTGTGTGTGTGTGTGTGTGTGTGTGTGTGTGTGTGTGTGTGTGTGTGTGTGTGTGTGTGTGTGTGTGTGTGTGTGCGTATGTATGTGTACATAGCCAGTAGTGGTGCAGACAACGAGTGACGTCGGTCATATCAGCCTCTCACACATTGAGCCCCACCACCACCGCTTCTCCTGGTCTTGTTTACGCCATTCTGAAGCACATAATATCCTACGGATGAGTGTGGCCATAAGAAATTGGTCGGTAGTAACAATTAACTCCTAATTTGTGTACACATTAAATGGTAGAAATGTTCCCTATAGCTTTTACACACCCTCTCATGCCTCACCAAACGGGCCCAATTCCCGCCAGCTCAGTACAATGAACCAGCAATACTGGAGCTGTCCGTCCACTCCTAGCCAGTGAGTACCTTGTGTCAGTTAACTTGGAGTGCGTATACTCTGCATGTACTCTGTGTGCTCCGGTAGCAAGGTTGACCGGGAATATGTGGTTGAAGGTTGTAGTTTTGTTGGGATTATCATAAAAGCTTGGAATACGGCTCATTTGGCTCGCTGAAAATGCTTATAGGGTACGGTAATGGACTGGGATACATGGGGGAATATATGGGAACCCGGGGGTGTGTACGCAGATGCAGCCGAGGAAAAAACGGAAAAATTATGGAATTTTTCAAAGACTCGTCGGCTTGTTGTTGTCCTCACATCCTGATAAGATATTTAGTTACTTACAAGAGACAAACATAGGAAAAAATCATGTAAGATGTGAGTATGTAAGTGTGGTTGCATGTTGATGAGTGTGTTGTGTGTGTGTGTGTGTGTGTGTGTGTGTGTGTGTGTGTGTGTGTGTGTGTGTGTGTGTGTGTGTATTGGATGGAAGAGGGTTTTATTATTACTCAGCAGAATTCCTGAAGGTCCATTACTGGGAGCGGACTCCTGATTGGAGTCGGGCCAATTGGAGTGAAGCGAAACACGCCCGCTAGCTCATTAAGACTTCTCTTTTTAATACCTCCTAATTGCCTCACTTCATTGACAAAATTTTATGACGATGGCTCCGCAGTGGGATGTACTGCTTGGGGAGCAAGCTGGTGCTATATGTACTCCATCCTCTTGACTTCCTGGTGGGTCTACCTCTGGCCTGTTCTCACGAGAGCCATAATCTCTACACTGAACCCTTTCAGAAACTTTATTTTTTCTTCTCAAATCTGCTCACCTCCTCATCCTCCTCCTCCTCCACACTCCTTTGTGATCAGCTCACCTGATTTGTTGTTAGTTATTCAATTTTGAGCTATAGCTCAACACTTGCTCTTCTCTGACCACTAATCGTTCACTAATAATGGATCCTTTCGGTTCTTATCCCCTTATTGATAGCATCATCACACGTCGTCCCCCATTCAGAGGAGGACGTTGATACTGTTGAGGGAATTGATAGCCCATTTTCAATTTAAACTATAGTCATGACTCATCTCTCTTCGAAATTCCATAAACTACTCGAGCACGCAGTCAGGTGTGAACTGGGAAGTTAATAAAATCCGTGTGAAGGATCTTCAGTGTTTGCTCAGTACGCCCAGATTGTAAGCATGGAGCTGCATAACCTGCCTTCCTCTCCTTATTTGTCCCTGCTGTGAAGAGATTAGATGTGGACAATGTTGACAATCCTCTTGGGCACTATCCTGTAACCACCCATCCTTTGCAAAAAAAAATGCAAAGTAAAATATGCTTACAAAAAAATCCAGTAGTTTTCAACTCGTCGGGAAGGAAATTCTGGGAGAGATAGTGAGATGAAATTTAAAGATGGGGCGTGATGGGCCGGAGGAACATTGACATGGTCCATTCGAACCGATATTATGATGAGGACGTGGCTATATGCGTTCATGCACATCACGAAGATGAGGGAAGACATTGGTTTCGTGTCATAGATAGGGATACAACTTTACGTATCCCGGAGCAACAGTTGGACTTGTTGAGTAGTAGTACAGTCGCCAAAGGATTATTGACCACTACTTACCTCAAATAAAAATTTGGATGTTTGTAAGGAACCATTAGAAATCTGTACCCTGCTGCTGTAACCATAGCGATCATGCGCGAGCTTCAACTCATCTCAGTAGCAGCAAAAAAACCAGTGGGAATCAACTTTTTTTCATAAAGTAACAGAGAGATAGATAGAGATAGTGAGAGAGAGAGAGAGAGAGAGACTGGATAGGTAAGAAAGCATTCAGAGCATTTCTGAGGATTCCAAACTCTTCTCATCATCATATTATCATAGGGATCCGTTGAGAGTGAATGAATCGCATCACATTGTATTGCTCAACATTCCACTATCATCATTTTTATCCGGTCACATCCTACATTTTTACGTCTCAATCTTTCCCGCAACCCAGGAGTAGTGTG
>WJFA01000939.1:0-26789 GCA_009870155.1 Pseudobourletiella spinata | reverse complement strand
TTTAACCTAGCATTTAGCTTCGTAGCGTACGTCAAAATGCAAACGCTTAATTTCCCGCTTATAAATTAAATTGTCGGCAAATAGTTAAAAATTATTTTTTGGAAAATGTTTACGTTTTTAGGGAATTGAAAATCTGACGGATTTTGTAAGAATCTAATAAAGCTCAATTTTTTTAAAAACCTCTATGGGGAAGCCCTTGAATGCTCTAAAATCTTTAGGGAGAACCCCATGTTACCATGCCCCATTCCATGCTCGGAAGTCAACCCCCTAGGACGTTGGGTGGGGTCTCCAGGTAGCACCAAAAGCGATGTACATGGATGGAAGGGGCAGCAAAAGATCTAACAAACACGCTATTGCGCATGACTCTGCGCCGTCCCGTTCAGGAGTTACGGGCAGTAAAGGTTAACGTTTAGGCTAATGTTAAAATAGCATGTGGTTTTTACCACATGTCATAACGCGGGAACTAGTTGTTCGATTTGAATCAACATGGTACCGAAAAAATACTTAAAGCCTCAGCTTTCGATTGAGACTCCATCATTGTTCTGCGTTGAGGCGTTCGGGCATTAGGGGGAAAACAAATGTGACATATCATTTTGGGACACCCTGTATTATTACATGTGTGCGCTATTATTTACCGGAATCTGCCCATACCTTGAAACTAATTACCTTCACACAACTGCCGGGTTCATCTCACGACAGTTTTCCTGTACTGAAATCCTCGAGACAGTCTGGAAACTATGGGGCATGTTCCGTGTCTCCTTAAGACTTGTAATAAACGGAGGGAAATGCTCAGCATTTCCTACCAGAAAGATTAGGCGATTGCTAAATGCACCCATGGCCTTCCCTCAATGACTCTGTGGCACACCTCATAAGTACTGCCACGCGCACATGCAAACCAGTTCATAGCCTCAACTCACTCGATTTCTTGGACCATTAAGGACGTTACCTTTGTGAAATAGTGAACGCTGGCAAATTCCAACAGCGTCCCCATCACGAACACGAAGCTCATTATAAGAAACCAATCCAGGGCGGTGGCATAATGGACCTAGAACAGCCCAAAAGCCCATCTCTCATTTTGCTTCCTGTCATACATAATGAATGCACGTACACATACTACCTCCTCATCGATAGCGTGGGATACTTTGAGGCTCATACCTTGGGTAGGTCGTTTCTCGTATCCAAACTAATGGTACTTAGCGTCAGTATGGACGTCACACCTGGAGACAAAAAACATTAGATAGTTGAGACGGAGCCACAGATCAGAGCTGCGTAGAACATTATCGTAATATTAAAAGGGTGAACTAACCCAGGCCCACCCGATCGCTAGTTGCTTCGCGATTAATGAAGAAGCCGACAAAACTGAGGACTACTATGAGGATACACGGTACGTATCTGCAAGAGAATTGAAGTTCGGCCGACCTTTATTGACTTCGAAGTGGTATATTGAAAAGATATGGTGGATGCGGCTACGGGGAAACAGAAGCTTACATTTGGATCAAGAAGTAGCCTGCGAAACGAACCAAGTTGAAATTAACTTGGAGCACCGAGAACTCTCCTGAAAAGAAACAAATTCCTCCATCTTGAGTTCAAGTACTGCAACCTCCCTATAAGTGCACAAAAAGTTGGACGGCGACTTTTCATTCAATAGAACTGCATACTACATACTACTTGTGAAAAACGAGGAAGGAATATTATGTGGTCGATGGATTGAACCCAAAGTGAGATTTATTCGGGAAGACGTGAGTTTTAAAGCTTCTTCTTCCTCCCCGCTCCCTTTTACGACGACAAAGCTACGGTCGGATTTTAATCTCCAGTCAACAATCGAAACCTATTTTCGCCAAACCATTCTCCTGTCTAAAAGATTCGGTTTCGTATTTGTCATTGTACAAAGCATGAGGACTATCCCCGCATATTGTATGACAGTATCACTCAACGGCTAAGCGAAGCCCAGCCAGTGAAATCAAGTCAGGCCAGCGTCTACGTCCCATTCGCCTCACCTCCCTAATATTTTATAGTGGACTTCGGGTTTGTCAATAAATCTAGATGACGTTATCCAAGCACATCTGGAGATCAATGAAAGTCATTCTATTAAGCATTGCATTTTCAAATAACCTTTTGACAGTAGACTCCTCTGGCTTCCGGATCTAGTTTATTACGACGTTTGGGGAGTGGTAGGAGCAAGAATAGGGCTCAATCAGGATATTGGTAAAAGTGGATAAGGTATGCCCTCAAGGGCATAGGAGTTCACATTTGATATTTTGAAAACGCTCATATTTCCCTTACCCTCTTTTCGCTGGAGACTAAGGTTCTTGTAAGGGCTGCTAATGAGGTCGAACTGGGAGAGTGCCAAGCCGATGCCGGCCGCGTAGCTAACGGCTGAGTCGCCCTGCCATTCGTATAGGATCTGTTTGGCCGTATAGGCATCTGTAATAGTCGGACCTAGTTACTCTCAACATACAGCATTCGAGTGTTCATACAGGGTCAATGTCTGTAGGCACGAATGTGAAAACATGATGGAGCAAGGAAATTGTTCAAGTCAAATCTTGTGATCTCAGTATACCCCATTGCATTCTTCCCTACTACCCTACTTCGCTCGGAGCAACTACAAAAACCTCATATGCTCCATCCCACCCTCTCGACTTCCTCCTTTCACTCATATGTGCATGTGCCTGCCCAAGTACGTGTCTGTGCCGGTGCGTATGCAAGCAAAGATAAACTTTGAAGAAGTCAGTGACAGGAATCCAACTATACTGAGAACAAAGTGAGCCTCTAAAGTCCTACTTGACTACTCCATAGTTGAAACTAGCTCTTCTCACGTTGCAGGATTGTCTGCCACAGCCAGTGTAACTACTAATGCTACTGCTACTATTGTTACCACCAGTAGTGGTGTACTCACCTCTCCATAGGATTCCTCAACCTTCCACGTGCATATCAAGAGAAGCCAGAGAAGGAGACAATGGCCGATTCAGAGATGAATCTTTCAACACATGCATCATGTTACTTCTCATTCCGCTCATTCAGTTGGTCCAAACCGCACATGTCACGGCTCTTGTGTCTAACTGTGTACGTGTATGAGCGTGTCATTCAGATGGAACCCGCGCAGAGATGAGCACAAAAGTAATATTAGAACTGTCGTCTCAGAGGATTCAACGCAACCCATGACCCAGGAGGAGAGAGTCAACCGATAAGCATATTTTCCAGCTTATGACGCTATGTATGTAAACTATGGCGTGATGCGGTGTAAAATACCGTGAAAAGAGGAGGGCAAAAGGAGTCTCATTCTAATTAGTTTTCCAGCTGGCGAGAACCGGCTGCTTAACACTAGTGTTTTTCGCCACAGGGAATATCACCAAATTTTTTCTATATTTAAATTAAACTTTCATGCTTGTCAGTCAAATTTAGGGCAGAGCTGCAAAACCATCTGCTTCGTTATAATCATCTATGCTTTCGTTATAAATCAATGACTGGATCAGTGGATTCGCTTCGGTATGTGTGCGGGTGATTGTGTATGTGTGTGTGGGCAAGCTAATTTTTTCCCACAGATCGTACAATGCAGACACGAAGGAGTGCAGGTGTAACGTGGGAGTACGCCTGGAGTACAAAAAAGTGTATGCATGCACTATGTAATGTTTGTAAACTCGTTACATGCACACGTGTGCGCGTATCCCATAGCCTACATGTTTGCTCGTGTGAGAATGAGTGGGAGTGAAAGTATGTGTAAGTATGGGGGAAAGTGTGTGTACTGTTGCACTTTATGTGTGCATTGGAGAAAGTGCGCATGTGCCTGTACAAAAGCGATTTTGTATGTGCATACGTGATAGTCCATGTATTTAAGCTTTGGTACTGAGAAAGTGAGTATGCATAATCAAATGCGCGTGTCTAGGCACACATCATAAAGTGTTAGCTATATTTACATATTATCAGCACATGTTGAATCAATTACTCTTGCTAGTAAGTATTTTTAAAGGAATGAGGGCCAAACATTAATGGAGCACCCGTATGTTTCACCTTCTCGTCCTGCTGAGGCGGCTACATCGTGTAAAGGTCCAATTCCTATCTCACAGTATCGTCCAAATGAAAGAAGATGATGAGGGTATATAAATGCTTACCCCATGGAGTCAAAAAAATGAAAAGGATACTTCCCACTCTGAATTCATCGTACGATGGGGTCAAAATTCTTTTAAACTCAAATGTAGCGTGAGCACCAGTCGTAAATTCTTGGATTCATAAGTAACGGATCAAGGCAAAGTTTTTACAGCGGATTAACCTGCATAAGATGACCAGTAAATACCCAAAGAAATTGGAACACCAAAGAACACACATGCCTCACACATTCTACCCCTGGGTTTTACATTCTATCGTGCTCCCAAGTTTGACTGCAACTGGAACAAGCAAGGGAAGACAGAGACTAAGCGATAGATTTATATGTATATATTAACATATACATATATTTTCATGCAAATTCTTACAACTGCCGATGATCAAAGGGCAGGACTGAGTATCCATGGGAAAGTTCCTCAAGCACATCGGACATTTTGCCTTAATAGTCAGCCTGGAACCAACAGACATATCCTCAGACATGAATTTTTCATTTGATCACTCCCTCCATTCTTCCACGCCATACAGCTGGAGACATGAGGTCATGCGGGGAAGGCTCACACATATTAGGTACACCTCACGTTCGAGTGTGCCATCATAGAAATTCATGGAACTCCCCACATGAGCTCTCTGTGATGCTAATAGGATGCCATGGAGGCAACCTGATGTGCCTACGTTTGTTTAGATATTATAATTTGAGGATTGCACAGCCCGTCCGTGTACCGGTGACAACAGGCCACAATTCCCTCAAAGACATGGCTACAGAGACTACAGGGAAGATTTTCATAGTATTTTCATAGTATTTTTTCATAACTGCTGAAACTAATAAGCTTTAAGGTACAGAGGAACATTGAACGTCCGGTAATATCGTGGGGAGTGTGAATTCAAGCGTGAGCGCTTGAGACCATACTATCTGCAAAGCCTGCCGCCGCCGTCTCCAATGACGTCATGTCATACGAGCAAGCAGCATGAAAATAGAACTGCTTTGTAGTTACTACCATCATATATTCCATCATACATACAAAGCGACAGAGGGAGCAGATATTATAACAAGGCCGAGTTTGCCAGCCGTAGGGGGTGGAAAATGTTACGAGCTGAAATTTAATTTTATTGACGACGATTTTCTTGCGGACTTACCTCATGGAGTAAAGTATATCGCCATCCTTGCTTAAGCGGAGCAGCTGTGCTCAGCGGGTGGGAATCCCAGCGGAAAAGTAACAGAACAATTCACTTAGTTTTAACTCTGAACTGGAATAAAATTACAAGCTGATTTTCACACACATACAGACGCAGTACCCGTAGTCTTTTCCCGCTTACTTTATTGGGGAGGGTGATGGTGTGTACGTAGGAGTTTTTCCCATTGTGGAAGTAGCTGGAAAAATAGGAATAATGTGGCTTATTTTAATCTCCCCCTCCAGACATCATCCTCCTTACAGCTTTTGTATGTTGTTCTAATCCCTACATCCTTATGGGCAATAGTTTCCTGTTCATGCATACTTGTACTGTGTAATCTCTTGTCAAATCCACCCGGTCCTCCTAAACCTTCCTCTAGCGCACCCTCTAAATCCATATAGCTGTTCCTTATGGAGCCGGAAATCACAATAACCTTCTAGTAAGATGTGTACATGTTAAAATTTGAATGGGACGAGCCGATTCATTAGATTCGCTTTCAACAATGGAAGAGATGGATACAAATTTTAATTTTGAATTGCGCCAAATCTGACGGTTGGAAAAAGTATAATCGCTGGCTTATTTTTTACCATAAATACGGCCTCGATTCCTTAAAGGAGAGCTCACCTAGAGACAGTCTTCATTCATCCAGAGTCCCTACTGCAAATCGGTGTGAAGTAAATGTGTAGCAAAGAAGTCAAGTTAAGTATCGCTCGTGGAAACTACCCGGGAATCTAGCGAAAGTGGTTACATTATTCACTTCCGTCACACATATTTGTCTCTGTCTGAATTCAAATTTGGGCGAAAATTAACAGACATTCTCCCTCGTTCCATAAGTTACCCCGCCTGAATTTGTGTGGGACTGGAGTGCATCTGTCTGTGGGGCTAATGAGAAAAAGGTGAGGCTGAGAAAAAGTTGTTGCTCAGTAAAATCGCGGCCCTCTCAAGCCCTCCTTAGAAATACACAAGCTGTCGGTGTGGTGTACTCAAGTGGTGAACACATACTTTTGAATAATAATTGCATCACAAGTGTCCCGCAAAATTGGGAAGGGAAAAAGGAACTTTTGGTGGAGATCCCTTCAAAAATTTACATACCGCCTAGACGGCGACACACCACATGGTATAACATAGCTACTTACGTATCAGGTCTCCAAATTTTCTCAAGCATCTTGATATTCAAACTCAAGTTCTCCACAGGGCCTCGAAACCTCAACCGGGGATCTTGAGAACAAATCAAAAGTCAAAATTGAGAGGGGCATAAGTGTGCTCTCTCAGCTACATAGACGTGTTTTGTCATTTTTTGAGGGTAAACTTCTGGGAGAGGAAGGATATAAGGTAGGAGTATCTGATATATGAGGGCATTTATAGGACATTTACACTGCTTTTATCATCAATCTCACTCGGTAAAACACAGCGTTAAGTTTAACGAAAGGGGTAAGGATGGGATCGCGGGAGTGTGGATATCATGTCATGTTACTTACCGTTCCAGTGCTGACGGAAGTAACAGTCCATTGAAAAGTCCTGCACATAGAATGATATTCAAAACACATCTTACGCTCATGTTCAAAACCTCTGCACCACAAAACTTGGGGGTAGGGGTTTGAGGGGGGCGAGTAAGCGTCTGGGTCTGGAAGGCTGGGATGGGAAGTTCATGGTTAGTACACGTGTTCGTAAAACTCACTTGGCAGTTCCAAACTCTACCTGTCTGGCCACCAAAGTAGTGAATAAATTACTTCTTCGTAGGAATCTAATTGGAATTCGCTCCCTGTCTCCGTCCTTCTTTGTCTCTGGTAAATAACATGACGAAATAACAAGTTCCATGCACACAACTAGTTGCAGTCAAGATTGATGTTGGGTGAACCACTAAAAGAGTGTGTGTGTGTGTGTGTGTATGTATAGAACGTTTGTAAAATAAAGAATACCATGTGAAAATCACATCTATAGGACGGCGGGAATCCTGTGGAGAGAGTTGATTCAGCCTTTCGACAGAGTGAATGAAAAATACATTACGTGGATTTAACTAAGGGAATATTTCCCATCCCCTCAGACTCCCCTTGGTTGCTGATGCGGGTGAATGGTAAAGAGAAAGAAACCTTATGGCGGAAAAGTAAAACAAATGATGTGCTGTGTGGGTTAAGCAGACACTTACGGGCCAGATACTTCATCATGGTCAAACGTCAACTTTAACTGAACTCGACTATGTAAGATGGCTGGAGGGAGGGGATGGAAAGAAAAGTATATATCACGGAGGAACTACTAGCGGGCGGGTTAGGGATGAAAAGTGAGAAGTCAGCGCTAATTCCGTCCAACTTGTTGGACGGATGGTCTATGGTGGCTGGAGAAGGATATTACAGCTACAGCGAAAGAGAGAAGCGGGGGAGACAAAGGGCGGGAGTCAAAGGCTCATGCCACTTAACTAACTATTAATTACAGACTATTGAACCAACATTCAAATACCATTTACCATGTCGAATTCGGAGATAGGGCCCATCGATCGGATTAGCATATTCGTTCGGATGATCGTGGGTCGACCTAAAAATATTTAAGGTTTTTTTTACTAAATATTCTTCTTTTGGGTTCAAAATTAAATCCACCTTCAGAAAACTAACATTTCGGGTTAAGCTACCGAAATCCCGCTATTCCCTCCTCCTCAAAGTCGCATGCACGTCAGCCACACTAAAAGTGCTCCTTATTACTATAACACAGCAGGATTGGCTCAATTTTCATCAAGAGTCTAAATTAGTTTTAGTTCCTCATTGTTGGGAGGAAAACTTGTGGAGACAACGTCACTGCTGTACTTAAGAGTCAATTACGAAGGAGGAGAAATATTGAAAGTTAGAAACATTGATTTTTGCAAATTTTCCCCTCATCATCTTATCTAAAAAGTGGAGCTGGAAGGGAGTAACTCCATGTTTTAAGCTCGCAACTTGCAACTTGGTCTTGCCGAAAAGACTTGATCCATGCATATGTCTGAGCGCGGTGAAGTGGCGGTGGTGGTGATGGAAACTACTTAAAAGTACAAAGAGAAGCTTCTTCCTCATCCTCCCCTTCACCATCTTCTTCAGCCTCCCTCCATGCAATGCCATTAGCAAGGATGAGGGAGACTACATATGAAATGGAAACTCATTTTCCTCATATAATATCCAAGTTTTGGGTCAATCCAATTTTTTTCTTTTACATCGCTCAGGAGAGCTACGAATCCTTTACATGCCCTCCGCTCTCTGCCTGAGCAAGAGAGAGAGAGAGAAAGAGAGAGAGAGAGTAAATAATACTTTTTATGAGGGAATCTAAAGGGCCAGAGTGCAAATAGTTGAGCTCAGTTTCGAACCATCACTATATTGGAATGATAAAATTCTGAATGGGGCTCAACACACTTGTACAACAACGGCATTCTCCTGGTCTGACGCATTTGGACAAACATTCATCCCTTATTTGTCCTCTCTGGAAAGGATGCATGCATAGATTTTGACAGGATTTTCAAAGGGATTTCCCCTGTACGGTAGGACGAATGCCTCCAAGCGACTGCAGGGTTTGTTAAAACGGAGAGAAGATCGTATTATTATGAGTTAAATGATGAGCCATCCAAGGGGCTATATTGAGAGTAATTCAAGGAAGGGCAAACTGCCTCTCTATGACGACAAGGAGGATCAGTACTGCACGACTTCCCTCTCACTATATATCTCCATGGAGGAGGATCGATCCGACTTGAGGAGAGTCCCCGAAGAGGAGTTCTTTTCTCAATGGCGCCGTTCCTCTGTGAAATAATTATACTTCCCTCCCTTTTGACAAAGGGGTTTAAAAATTCACGCTCCATAATACTATTCCACCCCGGATCATTTCCCCCTTCTTCTGGAGACGTTGGGACCCCTAGGTGAAATTATACAGATGTGTGACTTCTGTGGTGGGCGGCTCACAACACTGTCAAAAACGGAGTTGATTGAAAAGTTTTCAAGAACCGGAAGTTAATGGGACCAGAGACGTGCTCTTTGTCACCTTACCCCTCCCACTATCGTACTGGAAGGGGAGGGTTTTGTCAAGTGCCATCATCTCACTTGCTATTAAGGATACTAACAGATATGTATGTATAGAAATATATTCCTTTCACGACATTAGGTCGTTCTACGGAAGGACACAAAACGTCCTTGAAATGCCGTATGTTACATCTGTCAGGCATTTCCCCCGTATATTGTGCCTTTATACCGTCTTTGAACATGTACACGGATTTGTCGAGTACTCTCGACTCTTTGACGCCGTTAACCATGCGGCAGGTAACCCGGTGGGGAGAAGAAAGTGGTTCTCGCTGGCAAGGTTAAGGGTTGGAGTGAAATCTACAAAATCTCAGGTGCGCAGGGATATGGGGCGGCTAAATAGACGGAGACAAGCTGTCATCTCTTAGTCAGAACATTTTCCCATCCCTGGTGCCGCCACTGCTCACCATGGGATCTGTTGCAGAGTGGTTATGCCCAACACCATGGTAACGGGATTGCGCTGTTATGAAAGTGTCTTTCAGCCCGGGGTGTCCGAAATAAGAGCCAGGCAGAGCTCACACCGGTCCGGTCGGGATTAAAACGGATGGAGAGTGAGGAAACGTAATAATTAATTATAACAAATCTGGAGGACGTGGAGTGAGGGGACGTTGATAAGTGGAGCCGGGGATTCCCAAGGGAACTCACCTTCCCCTCAGCCCTGTATACAACATCATTCCCTATCCTCATACGTGTCAGACCACAGCCTTCTTTTAATTTATGGACCTAATTCATGCCACTACCAATGTCCCCTTGTCCGCACGGGGTAATTTTTCAAAGTGGTCCATCCTCGCCCTTGGTTAAACGAGGACGGTTCTCCCTGTTGTTCTTTTTCCCCTCTAGAACGTGTCCCAATTACCCAATAAGCTAATGCACATGCATTCTCACTCTCGCTATACCGGAACCAGTGCATGAACATGGTCTTAAAAAATTAACTAATGAAAGCGTTGGTCGACGTTAAAAGCTTTTCCTCGTTCAGAAATGAAGGGGAAATGAATGATGTATCGAAAAAAGCCGGGAAATAGCCCCGGCTCACCTACCTGCCCTGTAGTTTGGATGTTGGCTGTTGTCGTAGTCTTTGAGGAGGAGGTCTAATATCTGCGTGATGTTCTTGATGAGGAGTTCTTGGCTACCGTCTCCGATTGAGATTACAAATTTGTTGTACCTGGGCAGTAAGGAAAGAAAAAAGAGGATCAAGGGTTGGCTCCCCACAAATAAGTTCTGCTGCTACCGCTCCTTCCATACCAGAGGTAAAACAAGAGGACAATGTCCGTTGTCTTCAGTATCATTATTTGACAGGTTCAGAAGTACACCCACGCACTATACTACTCACAATGAGTCAAGTTCTTGTGGTTCAGATTGTGGTGGTGAGTAGGGGAGGGGAATTTGTGATGAAATATTAGCCTCTGCGATTGAGGAGGGAATGGGTAAGGGTGTGCGAATTGATTTCCGGTTTCGACTGTGACTGCTGCTGCTACTGCTGCTGCTGCCGCTTCGCTGATGATGATGATGGTTCGGTGGCTGTCTTAGCAGTAAGAAAATTTTAGAAATCCTCAACCCGCGTCCATAAACTGTAAATATCTCCACCACTACTGCTCTCCCTCTTACTTTACTTGTGGGACCCACTTCACGTTTATTTACCACGGATGAATGATGGATAGTACAGAGCTGTGGAAGCCTGGTCCGGACTCGAGACGAAGATATGAGGGGGAAGACGTTATAGGTTGAGACAACGGGTGAACCACTGTTGACTTGATAAATAAGAGGAGAGAATTCACGGAGCACTCCGCACTGACGAACCAGTCTTCGCCTGCGTTTAGCTTTTACTATACTGCCACTACTTCCCTACTCCTGGTCTCGCTATGACTTCATGCTCAATCCCTTTCCGGCTTCCCTCCCTTTTTCTCTCTCTCTCTCTCTCTCTCTCTCTCTCGCTCTCTGTACCTCTTTCTCTGTCTCTCACATTTTACTTGTCTCCCTTTTTCATAGAGACACACACTTACACACATGTGTACACATACGTCGACGCACACACACACACACACACACTTGGACCATCCGAGTCCACCCAGAACCTTTTTCACCAACATTCATATTATGTATATATATATTACAGAACAGATTGAGACTTTTATCCGCTCCCCAGTCAACAGACTCCTGTACGGTTTACCTACACTCTCCGCCTGTGTATGGGATGCTACAAGAAAAATGATAAACTTTTTCCAAAGATCTCTATTGGTCCTGTATCAGTCGGACGATTTGCCAAAGAACATCATGGACCATGTAAGGACAAATTACCGGATGGCCACTCGAAGTTCATATGAGAGATTTACTAATTTGCAGCTGCAGCTCTTATAAGGTCAACAATGGCTAGGATTACGTGAAGTCTCGATGAAGTTAATAAGTCAACCAACCCATAATTCCCCTAACTATATGTTATGGGAGTAAGGCTGACGACGATGGATAGAAAGCACGTCTGTGTTCCTATATGCAGTGGCCGACATGGGTCGTAAAGCTCCAGTGTTAGTAGACGGGAAGGACAAGTGTGATGCGAATGTGTATAGAGAGCGGGAAAATTTATCATCATCAACGCCAACAGATCCACTACACCATCTTATTGTGGGTTTTCTGAATAGAAACAGTGTGTCCCATCTCCCCCTTGACATACGGGGAATAGGGGGAAAGGCATGAGCCGCTTTTACGGTCCCCATAAAATTCCGGGAATCTCATCGCCTGGGGGAATGTTCCACCATAATCGCACATAAATAAGGTGCTGGCGGCCGCATACTACGGAGGAAGCAGGGAACCCCGATGCAATGGTTTCTCCCGGGAGGTTCCCACGTATGTGAGAGCGGAAATTTATGCCGCCTTGTTATGATTTGTGCTGTGAATTCCTAAAATATATGCGTTCCCTCCCTCCCTCATTAAAGCTTAAAGAGTCCGAAAATGATGTGGAAACTATGTGCCACCTCGCATGCCGTCCCCGCCATGTCAGTCATACTTCCATCAATGCTCCACCCTGTCCAGTCTGTAAACGGGCAGATCTTCAATTTTCCCATCGTGAGCATCATGGAAAACCTCATGTCAATTCCAGGCACGTGGATGGCTATGCATTGAAGATGACTGTGAATGAGGGCGGGGGTGGTGGGGTTTTAGATACGGTCGTCAGAGTCAGCTGGACGTTTTCCATGACGAAAGAGGTGATTACTTCTCATTCCGTCTGCTCATACATGTTCTCATAGTTCTTCCACTCCGAGGATAATGGAGTGGGTGATGACAAGGTTTTCTATAATCTCCGCAGAAAATCCGAGCATCGCACCACCCCACGCCTCTTGCAACATGACGCATTCTATTCCCCGCTTAAATTGTAAATTTCTTCCCGCGGTCTCAGAACCAGCGCACTACTTTTATAATGAGAGTACATGCGGCGCAGTGGCGACGAGCCATCCTTTGTAGAGACAATATGTAGGGGGGAGGGATGAAAGTTAATTTGTTTTTATGCTCAGGTCACCCGTTGGGGACGATACGAGGCATGACGTACTTACTGGTGGTGTTGCTTCTTCTGTCATCTCAAGACTGAATATGTTGAAAAATAATAATAAAATTGAATCATACATGGAGTAGCCAAAATGGTGGATGAGGAAGGTGAGGGAGAGGGATTTACGGGCTAATTAAATTTATAGGTTGAGTGTCAGGTTGGAGATTTGGAGGAAATGAAGGCGCCCACAACTACTTCTACTACAACTACAAAGGCAATCAGATGTGAATGCGAGCTGGGTCAACAGGCTGAAAAACTCTAGAGCTCAGCTCACGGGTGGGATAATTGGACGGACGATCAGGCAGGAGGTAGGAAGATAAGATAAGAAGATCACCAATCCCACCACCCTCCTCCGACTTGCACAAATACGAATTAATATAATTAGATTGTTCTTCCGCCCAGGGAAGCTCCCTGGTATGCTTACTAATTAAAAACATTATTATTTAACCAAATTTCATACAAAATATAAAAGGCTACGCCAACCCTCNTTCATACAAAATATAAAAGGCTACGCCAACCCTCCTCTTCCGAGTCAGTCTCACTTTTTATTCGAAACCTGTTGTTTGTTGCAGTTGTAGAGGTTCCTTCCGGTCCATACTTGACGGAGGGAGGACCACTAAGCAGATATACATCCTAGACAATCTCTTCGTCCACTCAATTAATCTTTATACCTCCAAGAAGTACCCTGAGGAAGAGTGAAAATCATCTTACGCTCTGTTTGAGCCTCAAAGGTTGAACCTGAATTTTTGAGATGACAAATCATCGCGAAGTGAGGATAGTGCTGACGTGGATTTTTATATCAACGATCCTACTCGCTTCTGCACTTGGAGCCACCACGGTCTGGAATGAACCACCGTTCCTGGACCCTGCACTGGCCATTCGAGGACCTCTAGTGGACGATTACTTGTGGCATGACTCAGCGGAGGATAATCGTATTTACATGCCCATATTGAAGGTAAAGTCGCCTGGTTAGTTTATTGGCCAAGTATGTTATCCGGAATCTTTTGGGGTGATCAATATCATCTCTATTTACAATTTAGTCACGGATACCGGAGGGTCAGCAGAGGGTACAGTTGCGGGAAGCGATGGAGATGGTCAAACGCTGGCTGAACAGTCACGTCAAGTCCAGTGGTGTTAAGGGTGACAACGTGGACGGTGATGGGGATGGACGAGGCTCAATCATGCAGGCCCAAACGAAACGGAACGGAAGTGGATGTAAGTCAGTACCTCCCAATGATTCCATTTCCAGTCTCTTTTTATTTCCTTGTGTAGGTTTTCTATTTATTTTATTATCAATTTCGCGGGTTACCTTACATCAGAGTCCAATTTTTTCTGATGTATGAGGAAAACTGTTGTGGAATTTCTAATATGGTCCACTCTGTATAGACATGTGTCACTTCAAGTTATGTCAGCTTGGGGCTTCGAACTCTGGGAAAAGACGCTGGAATCCATCGTCCTACCAATGACGCTTCTGACTTCTCCCTCCGCGCTGCATCTTGGACGCATAACCCTGAAGATTAAATACCAAGGCGCAGTAGAGCCGATTCTAGAATGTCGTAGACAGCCTCAACCCATACTACTTATCCTCTGTTCTGGGCAAATTTTCTTCTCCGAGCTACCAAACTTGTGCGGTCAATACTTCAAATGTGCCCTGGCTCCATATACGACCGTGTAAGATATTGGTTTATGCATATATATGTATATATATATATATATATATTACGTATTATATATATTATAAAATTTTCCAAATTTTGCCATCCTTATTAAGCTCCCAACTAACTGCCCTATTGTAACAGCCCTGAAGATTTTGAATCGATTTATATGAAGCGGCAGGTCTAACAAGATGGAACGTGAGTGAGAGAAGGTGTAATGTTGGTAGTAATAAAACCCTCCGGTAGCACTGATGGATCAAATAAAGCAGCTTTACAGGATGATTTACAACATCCAAACCAATGCATTCCGCACGAACAACAACACAATTTAATTCAACTTGCTCCAGTCCAGCCTTGTATAATACCTGCGGTCAATTAAGGTAAAGTTTCAGTCTAATACTCCTTCAAGGGGCGGTGGTGGTGGTGCTGTTGAGACATTATTCAAACTACAGGATAATTACACCGTGTCCCTCATTCCGGCTAGACTTGTTCCATACGGTGGCTACTCAGTAATTGATTCTTTAGAGAGAGACAGAGAGAGGGTAGTGAGCTGAGCTTGTAGGAAATTCGATTTCATCTCCCTTTTAGAAAAGGGTTACGAGCCTAGTGAGTGGTAAGGAATAGCTGAGAGAGGCATAATTGGATTTGATCCGGTCGGTCAGATTCTTCTCTCTACTTTCTCACCATGGATCCCACGTTTTCTTGAGAAACACAGCGGGCTGGTCCTTGTAGTCTTGGGTTCAAGTGGGTGTCCCGAAACTTTTCCTCTGACTTCATACCACTTATAGACTTGCATTAAGGATTCTCACACCCATAAAGTTGAATTTTATCACCACCTTCACGGAGCTGTCTATCATACAGGGATTCGGGGGAGGGGCAATCATATAGTCACATCCTTCGAACTGCTGCTGTCAAGGAAGACCTATGTAATATTTGTGAAATAAAGGATATATATTGACAATGGGGGACATCGGAGGAATCCACCTCCACCAGTCAAAATAATGATTATGGATTGTACGAAGAAACGGTCTGCATTTTTCTATTGGAAGTTTCAAACTTTCGCTCAAATGTGAATGAACACTTGTGAACTACTGCTCCTACGGTATAGAATTTTGCAAGTCTGATCTGCAATCATATAGTCACATCCTTCGAACTGCTGCTGTCAAGGAAGACCTATGTAATATTTGTGAAATAAAGGATATATATTGACGATGGGGGACATCGGAGGAATCCACCTCCACCAATCAAAATAATGATTATGGATTGTACGAGGAAACGGTGTGCATTTTTCTATTGGAAGTTTCAAACTTTCGCTCAAATGTGAATGAACACTTGTGAACTACTGCTCCTACGGTATAGAATTTTGCAAGTCTGATCCGTCTGATCCATCTGATCCATCTGACAGTGTTCTGAATTTCCTGAAAAAGTACCATTATTTGCTCGTGAAGTTGTGGGATCTATTGATGTGTCGTTCGTTGCATCTAGGGGCAATATATTGTACTACATATGCGGTAGTTTCGGAAGGATTCATCAGGGTGGCGTGTTACTGGCCGAAGAGCTGAGCGCGAAAATATCACATTCGTTTGCAATAATTCCCTATAAAAACCCTTAACAACTAGTTTTTAAGTTACGGCTGTTTTATCATGCTGTCGTCATCTGTATTGGATTTTCCGGTCTGGGTGGGGCATCGTCGCCAATGTAATACATAAAGGCGGTCCAGTAGAAAAAGTTGAAAATGGCAAAGGCGAGTGGGAAGATCTTCCGGGCGTAAATGTCAATTTTGGACACTTTCCTCGTTTCCGCCTTAGAAAGGCTCCAGGGGTCCTTCAACTGTTTCTGGAACCAACCACCCACTTTCCTCACGGCTGCATTCTCTGTCAGTCGATGACGTAGCCCGCCGGGAATATCCTCGTTCTTGACCTTAGCTTGGGGCTGGAAAGAGTGAGGAAATTATTAAGGTTACATACTTTTAATGATGGTAAGAGCTGTAGCATGGGAACAACACGGATTTTTTTACTTACCTTCCCTTTTTTAGTTTTTGCCTTAGTTGTAATGTCCTTGGTCATCTTCTCAATGAAATTAATGGCCGCATACTCAATCATTGAGGCGAAGACAAAGGCGAAGCAGAATATGACAAACCAGTCCAAGGCTGTGGCGTAGGATGTGCGGGGCATCTGTGAGCGGTTGCCAAAACCCAGTGTTGAAATACTCAGCACGGTCGTGACGCCTAGGACAGGAGGTAAAACGTTTCACTTCTCTGTTCCAACAACTTATCACCAGTCTCAGTGACTGACTCTCCCTTAGAATTTGGCACACTTGCGACTTTACCTAAGGAAACTCTGGCGGGGACGGCAGAAGGATCTAACCAGAAGCTCACCCACGAACAGGAAACAATAAGGGCACTAAACGGGAAAAATAGATCAAAATGTCTAAATTGAACCTCCTACACACCCAGTTCTCCTATCAAGTCGCAGATTTGCTCATGAACGGATTATTACCACGGAACGTAAACTTGGAGCAGATAGAATCCTGAAAATGGAAGTGCAAATGTGTAGAGTTTACGGCGAGGCAAGAAACTTTTTAATGAGGGTGATACAGTTCATATTTATTACCTGTGGCCCGCTGGAGATGAAAGTGTACTGAGATGACGGAGAAGTTGTCTAAATAAATCCCACACATGACGATGAGTGAAAACTGGTTATGGGGCACTCTTAATACTCGAAAAGTAGTCCTACCTCGTCTGTTGGAAATGCGAGTCTCCTCCTTAGTTTTGATGTCGACCAAGTCATACTGCGCCAGATTAACGCCCTCCTCCCGACCCACGGGACTGGATTGGGATTTCAACCAGAAATACTGGACGTCATTGCTGCTGTACCCATCTACGAAACGAGGGGAAGCAGTCAATTCCTCAAAAAACACCAGCAGGAGGGACAATGACAGTATAACGAAACAGGAACTTCACATACAGCTTCCTATCTCAAGCGGGCAGGACTGGGAGTCCAACGGAAATTTCCGCAAGTGCATTGGACAGCTGGCTTTGATAGTTAGTCTGGGAATGTAACACAGGTATGAGTTCCCTCCCACATATGAAATTACATTTGAAAAACGGAAATGTTTTCAGACCTCATGGAGTAGGTGAGGAAGCCATCATCTCGGAGCCTTAGAAATTTATTCGGGACGGTTATACTATGGAGATAAGACTTTTTTCCGTTCACCTGCCAAAGTTTCAAAGTGTGAAACAAGTGAGAGGAACTGGCAGAAGATTGTTATCAATTACTGCCCGAGCTGACTGACGACTAAGCATAAAGAAGCTCCTCCACCTTCAGTTAGTCTCAGAGAATCCCGCACAGAAGGATTTAGCAATTTGTTTGACATCTTTTCGTACATCGACTTGGGTGAATCATCGCCGTGCCACCGGCATCGGGCCTACTTCCCCCGATCCCACCCCATCCCGCCGTCACGCTTTTTAAAAACACTCAATTTATTTCGATTGGGAAATTATATTTCTGATACTGTGACATCCGCCTCCACGCCGTCCTTGACGACAGTATCCACTCTCTGCTGTACTATTCTCGGAACTTCATCATAAGAGAGACCTCCCCATTCATATCAAGAGAGGATTATTTAAAATTAATATTAAAAATTACTCACAAAATATGTATCCGGTTTCCACACTTTTTCCAAGAACAACCAATTTAGGGAGAACTCAGTCAAGCCGCTGGAATTGAACCTGAGTCTCGAGTCCGTCCACATTTGACGGAAGTAGAGGTCCATGAGGAAGTCCTCTTCTGTCTCTGACACGGGGCCCAAACTCTTGATGTACATATTGATCTCGATCCTGACAGGAGCCCCTGAGTGTGGTAAAAACACAAATTATACGTCAGTTAGCTCCTCCGTGACAAGTCGAAGCTTATGGGAGACTATTAGAAACCGTTTTCATCTGTCACCATGTAATCCGGTATTACTAAACACCGAGATGTTCAAAGAGCCAGGCTACACGCATATGCTGCAACACATTGAGCGGGAGCAAGTAACCTCTACCGTTAAACGCCCGCATAAAAAAGGCTCATTTACCCCACACACAAATGAGATTTGGCACGGGATGACTTGAAATTTACTATTTTTGTCATGAGAGATGCAGAACGGGAGAGAGAGAGAGAACGGAAATGCCTCAAGAAACAACTGGGTGCTACTGACAAATTTTTCTGATAAGCTCTGCCGGGGCTAGATTAAGTTATTTACTTCGGAGACAAGCAATGGGGAATGACGCGTCAATTTTTTTGTGCATTCGCTGGGTGGTGCATACCAGACTATTAAAGGATGAGCAAGAAGGGGAGTTCGGATTTTGGGCCTCTTAAATGCTTTCGTGCAAATACGAGAGATATGAGATACACAACACGACTAATTATCAGTGCAGTGGTGTGACTATTACGATGACAAGACGGAGTTTCAAATAAGAGCTGCGCCGTTGTCCGAGGTGAGATAATTTAACCACTACATAAATATCACTATCTCAGTGCAAAATTCTGACATGAACTGTAATACTGAGGCACATAATCGCAGTGTGTCAAAGTCTGTCATCATAATTATCAATGTTGAGAACCACAATGAGAAATCCTTACCTCCAAAATCTGGTCGGAATCGTCGGTCATACTTGTCCTCGTGGAGTAAGTTATCCAAAAGGGTTGTGACTTCCGTCGATAGGTGCTTGTTGTATCTCAGTTGTTGTGACTGGACTTGGGAAGACAGGAGGAATATTAAGCTAGTGACCATAAAAAGCCCTGCACTAACACTATGGCAAAAATTTGCCTCAACGTACATGTTTGGATAGGAGGAGGGTGGCCGGATCTGAATGCTGTTTGCCCCGAGCCTTTGTAAACTAGATAGTATATCACTTGCAAAATAAATGTTGTAAATGAAATCTTAGACGAAGTGAGCGGAGCCTCGCCTGTTCATCTCTCGAACGTGCTGCAATTGTTTTGAGGGTTGGAAACAGACACACGAACCCAAGAAGTTCCCCGTTCGAAATCTCCATGCGTATGTGCATTATGTGTGTGCGTGTGTGAGCAAGTGACGGGAATACACGGGCCGTATTAACCCAACCCACCGCATATGTCTGTCTCACTCAAGACGGTTTTGTTTGTACGGCCAAATAGTTTGAGAGCCCTTGTCGTAACGACCCGTGCGGATCATTAGGTAGATGAAGGAAGTAGGCTAATGCTACTTGATACCAGTATAGGGTGTTCACCAAGGCTTTAGTGAATAACCTTTATTTATTCATGAACAATGAATAAATGAACCCAGTAAACGTTTACTGACTCTGAATTTTGAATAAGACAAATTTTGGCTCAAGTCATGAATATGAATGTTGAATAAGTCAAATATTGGCTTGAATCCTGAATATTAACGTTGAATAAATCAAATTTTAGCTTGAATCACGAATATGAAGGCTGAATAAGCCAAATTAGGGTTCACACTATGAATGTGAATGTTGAACACATAAACTTCTTGTTTGAATAATGAAAATGAATGTTGAATAAGTAACTATTGCCTTGAAAAATGAATCTGAATTTGGATTAAGTCAAAATTTAGTTTGAATAATGAATCTGAATTTGGAATAAATCAAATTTTAGTTTGAATAGCGAATCTGAAGTTGGAATAAGTCAAATCTTACTTTGAATAATGAAAATAAGGATTTTACAAAGGGTTTTACTTTTGTATGAATAAAGAATAAACGCCTTATACAGTACACTAGTATTGAACTTTCGCATTTTAAATATATTGGACAAATTAACAACGAAACAATGTAGACTATGTACGTTCGCAATATTATCCATCAGCGTTAACAGCACCGAATTGAAATTGAGGTTTGGTGGAGTATAAACGCTCAATACTTTCCTAACGATGGAGCGTACAGGGGAACGTGGTAGCGTGCGGGTAATATTCACTTGGCTGATTCAAATAGTCTGTTGTTCATAGTTTTTAGGCATTTCATCGTTTCGACCCTTTAAGGACAATCCTTACTTTTTATAATTGGTACTATCATATGTATGTACTTACCAGAAATTCTAGACTGAAAACTTCTTCATGGGATATCATACGCAATTTTAGCTACTAAGGTCCTACCTTACAACCCCTCGGTTTTGTACCGAGTGAGAGAAAAACTTTTAGGGCTTACATGTTAGAGCCTTAAATAGGGTAAATACCGTTCGGCAGTATTAATTTACTTGAATAACCTAAAATCGTGCATTGATCACTGGTTTGTCCGAGGATGAGGGTTAAAAAGGATGATGAATATAAATCATAAATAAAGCCGACATTTTTGTGAATTTTGAATAACAATTATAATCAATAAACTTAGTAAGTTTTTCAATTTCGAATAACGAATAATGAGTACACTTATTCAAACCTTAAATTTTGAATGAGAATAAGGAATGAGATCGGTTCATTTTGAAATTTATGAAAAGGTTTCATGTAATTTTGATTTTTGAATATGAGTAAAGAATAATCTCGCGCTTTCTCCGACTTCAGAATAAGAATAGAGAATAATTTTAGGCCCTACCTCAATTTTGAATAACGAATAATGAGTAAACTCAATTCGTTAACGAATATTGAATAAGAATATTCATATTTGTTACTCATTATTCATAATTAATTGAATATTTGCATTTATTCACTAAAGCCTTGGTGTTCACCAATGTATGATACTATGTATTGGTATGCCGTGATATAATGTAATCAATCTGGGGACTGATTGAAAAATCGAAGTGTAAATCCATGCGCCTTTTGGTAATAGTTCTGGTGTAAAATGTGGCACACAATAGTTCAGGCAAACTTTAACATTTTAAGCAGTTAATAATGTAAAATTTAAGTTAATTCTTCAAGTCAATCGCAAAATTAAAAACGGAATGTGTTTAAATCCCGCAAGTCCCGTCAAATTTAACGTGTGGGCTGCGTAATGTAGCTTTCATATTCAAATTTTCATGATCATTAGAGCTTAATAATGCGTAATTTGAAGTTTTTCGGGTCTATTTTGTTAGGTTTCATTGTGAAGGCTGTGTGTCAATTTTTTCATTTCACTGCAATATTTATTTCATCTTACAAAGTCATGTTGTTCATATTTGTAAATAAGATGATTCGTAAAAAAGTAAATGATAACGCGATGAGCATAAAAGTGTTATAACTGGTGATGTAGGTTAATGTTGGTGTGATTTAAACTTGTAGTATTCCACGGGATACTATGTTTTACATTTTCACCAAATACAAAAAGTATTGGTACTGCATTGTGAATGCACCAATTTCTGGTATCACGCCAGTACATTAAAATGGTCCGTAGGGGAAGAAAACTTGTGAGAGTGCCAAAGGTTTCTCCATTCCTGTGATTTTCTTCACTGCCATAGCATCTGATCTGGCCTGTTACGGTGTTTGTAGAAGAAAAAAGTGTTCCCGACTCCTAGAGATCTCACTCTCATGCCTGAAGGTTTAGGTTGCCAGTTGTTACCGTAAAACATTAGGTCCAGTTCGACTCATCAGCAGCTCCAGCACTTACTTACGAGCACATATTTGTGAATGAATTTGTCAGCAAGGGTATTTCTCAGCATTCTGGTCGCTCAAGAACCGATTGATTTAAACGATAGGCTGGGTAAAAAGGTTAAAATAATCTTTAGAAAACATGGCGGCAGCGGGTGGGTACCAACCGAACTTTGACTCCTTATTCCCCCTTTTAAAAACACGTGTGATGGCTGGGATACATGTTCCCACTTGGGTGCAAATTTTTTTGTCTCACCAACACGAACACACACTGTGTTTCGCTCCTGCCTTGTGTGAATGGGCGTTTATCACTCGTAGGTTTCCCTCTCTTACAAAGCTGACTCTATATCTACGCGGGAGTGTGCGTATCTATTCCGCGCATTCTGTTGAGACTAGGAGAAATCGCAATGTTCAGAGGAGGGAAGTAACGGTGGAGCTTCCTGTCTGGCCCTATATGTTCACATGTAGTGTTTTGTTTAAGCCGCTGGTCGTAGCCAGCTTATGTCAAGTGGTGCGTCGTCTCGTTAGTAGCATCTTCTTTAGAGTCTCATCATCGGCATCTTCATCGTATGTAGCTGGAAAGTCTTTCTAGTGCGAGTGCGGAGAAAATTATGTGATCGTTGCCTTCTCAGCTGCTGTGCTCTCAGTGCTACAGCTCCAACTGACTTCAGAGGAGTGTGTTAACACCAGTTTAGGTGGGCTTCGGCAAAGGTTCAAATCAAGTTAGCACATTTGAAAACATCACGTCATTCATGCCTTCACGGCTCCACACTCCTGTAAATACGCCGTTGCCGACACATACTACACATAAGTGCACGCGTACGCTTAGTTTTGTTCAAGCACAGCTCACACAGTTGTGCTCGCCGTACTGCCAATGCATTCGAACTTCGCAATCAGCTCCACTACTGACACTGCCTGGGCAACGGGTTTACTCAAGTGATACCCATCAGTGGCTCTGCATTTTGTGACAGGGGTGACTTTAACCTAGTGGCAGTGCGAGAGAGAAGCAGCTGGTCTGCGTATGATATGGATTTCTGAGAGGCATTTCCGCGGACATATCAGGATTTTCACAATTGATAGATTTCGTGGCTTGATTTGATTGTTGTGTGTTGCTTGATAGTGAACAGAGGTGAACGTAATAAATTTGTAGTTTTTTAGCAGTGTTAGTAGATCCAGTACCAATGGATTTCGATCATTCCAGTGATAGTGGTTATTGGTGGATAGACAGAAGAGATCTCCCAGTCTGGCGGGACACCAGAGGTATCCGGAGATGAGAATAGAAACTCTGCGTGCGGACGGCGGAAGCCGTTCTGAATAGTTGGCACGAATTAGTACTGGCTGGTGACGAGTGCAGATGATGAAGAAAATGTGGATCATTCTCTCTACATGGAGTTGTTTTTGTATACTATCAGCCACTGGGTAATTTTTAGGTATTTTCTAACATGTTACTCCCGTATGTCATCCGTATGTCGTCCCTCATCTTATTGTCTTTTCGAGCACATAAGTTCATCTGGTGGAATCTGCCAGCACTCTTGTCTCTGTGCTGGCGTGTAATACTTGGATTGTATTTCAAGCTTAAAATGTCATTACAAATTTTGGAATGACATAGAATGAATCAGCGGAAGCAGGTGAAAGAATTATGGGCTGGATGGAACAATTTACATTCATGGGATGCCGGTCCTCTGGTTGATAAGAGTAATAGAATTCTCTCAATCATGGTGCCAAGCTGAAAGCGTAGGGTGCATGCAGTCTCGGGAGTCGGTTAATTTTTCCTCGTGTCACTGAAACTCGCGGTGGGAATCTCTATTTGGAGTCGTACAAGTTTTTACACAACAATGATAACAACGTTTGAGACTCAGTGGCGGCAGCCTGCCAGATTCTTATACTGGCTAAGAATTAATAGGCATAATCATCATGTGTTTTTTTCTCTCCAGTCTGCATAGCCCCGACACCAGGGAGACTCTCCTTTTCCTGGCCGCTATGTTATGTGTTCCTTGCTGTTCCTCTACTGCGTTGGTATCATATATGACTCACATGACTGTAGCATGGCAGGCCCCGTAAGAACCCGCATGGACTCTAAGCCCGAATGGGATAGCAGATGCTTTTAACAATGTAGTTGTAGGAATGTCGGAATTTTCTCAGTAATATACCTTCCTCATATCGGGCGGCGTCTACCAGGATTTCTTATTTTTAACCCGATTTCAATGAACTTGTACGTTGTAGCAGAGTAGCAGACAGCATTGTGGGAAACACTTAAGCATGTATTACCTAACTTTTTCTCGCCTTTGCCGTACGAAAGTGTGCGTAATAATGTGTGTCGTGTGGTCGGCGGGTCCCCTCTCCACTGCCACACATCGTTATGAGTAAAATATGAGCAAGGCCATTATCATAAGTTAGGATGAGAAGCGGGGAGGAGCAATACGATAATCCCTAATTTCTCTACATGTGTGAAAATAACACGGAGGAATAATAAGCGCCCACGCAAAGTAATCGTCCTCTTTCCCTTACGTGTCCCTCAATGGATCATTACGGATGCCATTTTGACTGCCAACGCTCATAAATCAGCTGGTAATTTAGTCCGACTTCCCTCTCACTCACGGTATTTATGACGACCCTATCCCGTGCGTGAACAGCAATAATCATGCTCGCTGTCAGGCCGCGGTTATGCACACATGCCCGCATGGCACGGCACACCTCTGTGACTCCTCCGGCTGTCCGTTTAGTTTTCCATTTGCTATCGGTTGATAGAAGCTCATGTCACATTCACAGATCATTCAATCCATGCTGGAGATTGAGTGGGTGTGCAGGCGCACGGAGGGTACGGCTAAAGCAATGGGGGGTAGTTCGCTAAAATAGTGGAGGCAGTACTGAAATGCAAGAGTGGATGGGTCATCTTCTTGCATAAAATAATAAACAGGGATGATTTAATGTGGCTCCATACTTTCAGAAAGCACGTGCGGAACAGGCTAATTAGGACCGAACAATAATACGTAAGGGCTTGGATAGCTGCTAGCTAATCTGATTATTTGTGTGCATATTGATGCTACTACGGATCCGTCTAGGCGAATGCACATGTGTTTCCTCACACAATGGTGTACAACGAAGCCATCAGCCTAGCAGCTGCGGCAGACGACTTTGAAAAATAAGTGTTGGCTCCAACAGACGCTGAAAGCATAAAAGCTACAGTGAAAATGTCGCAAAGATGGGCCCCGCCATCTAAAATATCACATCCACTTCGATTCCGACTGACTCACGCCAGGCTGATGGAATAAAAAACCTGAGTAAGTGCATAGATAAGACGCTTAGACTGTGGGGATCATGCGGAATGTGGAAGTTTCAAGAAGTGGCGGGCTTTCACCAGCTGAATATCAGACGGCGAAAAAATAAACCTGACAGATGCCAAATTTAAAAGACCTGCGACTAGAACACGTAAACTTCTATCTGCAGGCTGTTGATGCGTGTGTTGTGTCGTTGTGTTTGTGTGTGCATGTGGTGTGGTAACCATAGACCTCATTGCACACATCCGCACGGACGACACATCTCACGGCCAAAACGTTTCCATCCTCCCAATTCCCAATGCTGCCTCCGAGGCCTGAACAGTGGTCGCGTAGGCAGCAGCTTCACTGTGCTGTGCTGGCAGCTGGTCTCCCTTCAATGCGTCCAGCTCCCAGCACAACAACAACCCACACTAAAAGCATTCATGTACATGTATCCTTATTGAAAAGCCATCCTTTGACCCTTCCCTGTGCCCGACCCTGACCTCAGAAAAATCACAAAAACTAATCAGCAAACCGCAACGACTAGCCAGTACCTCTGACCACAATTTAAAAATTCAAAAAAAATTTGTGACCCGCACCGTTTTACACACCCATATATGGTCAGGCCTCAGTTTCTCTCCGTCGTTCAACCCCCCTACCATTTTTATTACCTACTAATCGCAGGTAACAAGGATTACAGGAGCGTCAATCGTGGATTATGGATTAGAATTATCGGCCCACAAAATTTTAGTGGATTGAGAAACACGGATTTATTCTAGTTTTTTAAAAGTATGGATTGTGTAATCTAACAAAAAAATAATCCGTAATCCAGACCACTTTCCGGATGTTACTTGTCGTTGTGCAGGTGCAACACTGACCGCATTCCGTTCACTCTAAAGATTTATCTCATCGGGGTAGTTTGTCATACATCCATACCAATAAATTTCTTTACACCTGGTTTTAGGTTAAACAACCGTCTGTATCGTGTCAAAAATGGGTATAACAATAAACGGAGAAATCTGAAGTGCCGACGGGGATAGAGTAAATTAAACACGTCTTCGTGACCCATTTCTGTTCATGTACACTGAAAGGGAATATAAACACTGGGTTTGAATTTAGCACGTTATGGAAATGTTGTGATAAGGCGTTTTTCTTTTATTCGGTTACACTGCATGGTATTCGGCCATAAGATATAAGCATCTTCTGACACAGAGGCAGGAAACAGATCAAGAATGTAGTAAGGTATCAAATCGCAAAGCCTGTAATTACGTACTTAATCCTTGGTGAAGCCGAACATTAGCTTATTGTGTTTCAGACTGTCATCGTCACGTGAATGTCTATCGCACAATTGGCAAACTTGAATTATGCAGGAACAGCCGCATTAAATCTTGAAACAATCTTCAAGGGCTTTTAGTCTAATCGACATAACCCTGAGCATCAATTTCCAACAGACTTGCTGTACTGAAATGGCTGCAGTAGATTTAGCTCTATAAATCAGGAGACTGACTCAACAAAC
>WJFA01000938.1:0-26789 GCA_009870155.1 Pseudobourletiella spinata | reverse complement strand
CCCCCGACTCAGGTCCCGTCCCTGTCCCATCCCTCTCCATATCCCTGTCCCATCCCTCTCCTTAAAACTTGCAAGGATGCAAGTAATAAGTTTGAATTTGACGTAGTCTGGTCGATTATGCAACATCCCAGCTCCATCGCGTCGACCCGAATTCATTCCATAGAAAGCCCTGGGTCCATCCCTTGTTGTCTTACATTAATTTCCTAAATGTGCCCCTTCTCCCGCCCGCACAATTGGGGCTGGGATCCACAGGGTAATGAATTTACAACTAAACTATTCATATCCATTGACTACGGCGCCACAAAGGAGTCGCACAGGATTCACTCAGGTGATTATCTTCGCTTATGTAGTGTATAGTGCGCAAGTGGCAGTAATTTCACAAGAATTTTGAAGCATGTAAATGGCAAAGGCTGAAGTTCGCCTAACTTTTACGAGTTTTTTAGAACATGAGGCTGAAGCATGCAATTCATCAAGTTATACTTGCGCGAATATGAAAAAGCGTCCTAGACATGGAAGAAGTTAATGTCATGCAGTTTAGCGGAGCTGAGAATGTTTCACATTCAATGGAGGACTTTTACCCTCTGTTTTTCGTAAATAAGGGAATTGCCACAATTCTAACCACCAAAATTTTTAAGAGTCTCCCAGAGAAGGTTCCCCTTTCCATTCTTTTGTTCCTCTGACTGAAATTACATTCTCACGCCACTGATTTTTACCCATTTGTTCCGTCGCTTGTGGTAAAGATGGTATTGAACATTTCATCTGCAACAACAATGGCAAATGAGCCCCTGCTGGCCTCCCTGGCAGCATCATCTGTGTATGGCTCGCCTCTTGTAAGTGACATTCGTTTCAGTGCCAGCTACACAGGCGCATTACAATAATGCTCCACAGAAACGTCCTCATGCCAGCCGTGACCAGACAGATTTTATTGGAGTATATACGCATACTCACAGAAGTAAATTGTGTTTAGCAACTCACTTCAAATGGTGTTAAAATGTGTGTGGATGTGGATATGTACGTCATGTTTGTACTGGGTTTGTTGTGAGGTGGAGTCTGGGTTCAACGCACCTTTACAACATGCTTGCTGATGCTGACACACTATACCTATCCATTGCAGAAAAAGAGAATACAGCGCAAAGCTCGCGTTTTGCCCAAGGATCCGAGACGGCGGTGTGCTAGCTCTATATTTACTGAATTAGCTGCTACTGCAGAGACCATTGCAGGCGTATAGACGGGGCTTGAGCCCAGGGCCGTGTATGCTACCAACGTGAGAGGTGGAGGTAAGTGTGGATGGAGGGATACCTGTGAAAATCATGCTGGCGAGAGCTGAGAGTATCACAACTGGTTGTACTGCTGCCGCTTCAATGCGGCTTTACGAGCCGGCACTGGTGCTGATGATGCTCCAAACTTGACTATGGGGATTTGAATGAGAGGTTTTTCTACACTTTTGATGCTACATTCCTAATCATTTACTCTGAGGCTTCCTTTCCCAACTGTTCAAAATGCCTTTTGCCGGTTCCTATGGGACTCCTGCGGCCACGGTGCTGTGAACATGATTATTCCGCAGACCTTATATTTTTCACTGATATTACCCCGTTGACCAAGAAAAAAAGCATAATAATAAAGGAGTCTGCTTGTATATACCGTGTGTTTGGGTGAGTGTATACAAATTTTGACGTGGAAACTATACCGGAGAGTTGGGATTACTCGTGTACGGAAGAAGTGGGCGAAACTTGGTGGTGTTGCCTACCTTCCAGTGTACGCCTAACATTGTGCATACACATACACTAACATACACACGGTTGCGCTCCACACACGTGAATCTCCTCATGGGTTGGGAAACAGCAGCGGCTGTAAGAATGGTGCTCAACCAGTGCGAGGTTTTTTCTCAGCGAAGGAAGTTGTCGTGAACGGAGGCATTTATGAGTGAAAAATTTCGTCTACGAACACACACGAACGGTTCAAATCCAGTGAGAAAAGGCTGCGGCCCTAGTAGGGTCGCATGTACATGTGCGCATTTATTTCATCTCTAAAGTCCCTGATATTTCGTCCATTTCCTCTCCTTAATTGTCGGCGAAAACTTTGGTAATTGCCAGGTTTTGTAGTCACCTTTGAAATTTCCAAGTGTTCCATTCCCCGAAAAACTTTGACATGGGTCATTGGATGGGAGAAGTGGGGACTTGTATGTGCACGGGTCAAGCTGGAGCGGAGGGGTGTGAGTCAAGTATGTAAGATCTATGTGCTGTTTTGTTGTTATGCTGTTACGGCTGGGGTGTTGACTTCACTGTGCTTGTAAAACTGGTGTGTTGACAGTTTGTGTTTTTCAATTTGTGAATGGAGAGCTTTGATTACTCATTGGATCGAACGAAGCGGGTGGTAAGTTGATAGTGATCATAAGTCACGCGTAACCACCATAAATAGAGCCTCTGAAGATTGGTCTATGGTCAAGGTGTTGGCTTAGGAGTTTGATTCATTATTGTCCTAATATTCGTGTAAATAACGCGTTTAATTTTCATGTAATACCATTTGCTCATTCAATCAGGGCCGAGCAAGTTGCTCGACAACTTTTTCACCCGCTGAGCCGCACTAATAAGGAGGCAGGGCGTAAATATGTCCAAGATCATGAATACATTGTCCTGATATGGCCACATTTCACATTTCCAGGTACATACAGCACACAAACTTACACACTCACATACATCGCTCATAGGCTAATTCACTTGTTCATCCATCCATCCCTAGCACCGGCCCAAGAATTAATAGTGGTACTGAGTCTATTATTAAGTTGTTAGTTCCATTATTATTGCCGCATTTGAATTTTCAGGTGTCAGAGCAGAAGCGTCAATAGATAACTCAAGGTCCAATTACATACACATACTATTCGCATGCATTAATGCATCTAAGGGTTATGAGTAAATTGGGAATCATATTTGAATATTAACTTAATGCATAGTGACGAGTTTAGCCCACAGAAGCTGTGCGTAGTAGCGTTTGGATGCATCCCGTAGATGTGCTCCACTAACGTTCCATTGATTTATGCCCCTTGTTCTTATCCTTTCACACCCTCAGACATGTCACGGTGCACGAAGCACATATATAAACACAACGGGCTGGTCCGCTCACCCCCATCCCCATCCTTTACTCATTATTGAAGTATTTCAAATGAAATTTCCTCTCAATTCTCTCCTTTCTTTCTTTTAAGCTAATAGCTTATGCAAGTATGCGTAGCACGTTCACTCTAAGGAATGGGAGTGTAGAGAAAATGGTTTATTCGTAAAATTATCAAGTCTGAAGTATAGGTCCGTCCCTTCGGATAATTAGAGCAAATCTGTCGATACTTTCATCTAGTGCGGGAAAACGAGTCGGTGAGGAGCTCAGGTTTGCAAACACATCTTTCCAGTTGGACACAGTTTGCTGGCTTTTGTCGGTAACAGTGGCACACATTAACATTTTTCCATTCAATTAACAGAGAAAAGTGAGTAAGATAGCATCTGAGCTGTGGGGAAGTCAAAAGAGTCGTCTGAGAAAAACGTTATCTACAGCCATATAAAAAATCCCTCATATGTCTAAACGCTAATTCTTTAATTACGAGTAGGGGAACGTATTTCAGGTCCCTGCCCTATCCTTCCCCGAGTGAAAACGGGTGGCTTCATTATCGTGGTAATGGCAACATGGTTTTACCAATAATGGAGAGAGCTCATGTGCTAGTGAATCAGCTAATTGCATTTGCCTAATTGATCCGGAGACAAGAAATGATGGTCTGGAGACGGGAAAATAACAGGTTTTTAGCCGACAGCTCTGAGCTGAGACCTTGCAGTTACATGTTTCATTACGGGTAGTTCAAAGTGGAGTCAAATATGTGCTAGTAAAAAACAGCCCTCCAAAACGCAATGGACAGTTGGACAGCACACGTCCGGAGCTCCAAGTGATGTGCAAGACTTCCTCTTAAAACTTCAAGAATCCTGAGCAAGCGACGAAGATTAGAGAGTTTTTCAATCTGGTCATACCTACACACTAATAAAAATAACGAACGCTCTTTATCAATTCCATAGTTTCCGTTTTATCTGGAATTGCAGGCTTTTTCTTCACAGGGAGGTATCTATGCGCTAAACTAAATCGTAAAATTCCTCCGCATGAGTCGAGGACTTGCTCCCGGGGCTTCATTTGGTCTTGGGATAGGCTCAGCGCCAGTGAGTTTGGCTCCTCGACCCGACTCTTGTCTGTATCTCATGAGTCCACTTGTCAGACCAATAGTAATAGTCAGCAGTACCAATACACCGTATGTGTATCGCTGGACCACAGCCAAATGTGTAAGTGTGGAGGCAGTGTAGAGTGTGGAGAAAAATCACAAAAGTCTGGCTCCAAGATGTGGGACAACACCGCCTTCCTGCACACGTGCGCGACACGGATGCAATTGCATCACATTCTTAGTTCAGCTGGTGTGGGTGTAGTGCTATGAGGATCAACATGCTGATTTTTTTCTGGGTGGTAATCAGTAACTGCTTCGTACAAGCGCCTTGTTTTTTCCTGAGATCTAACGTTAACGTCTTTTCCCTAATAGTTCAGTGTCACAAATCGCTAATTGAATGGGATTTAGTCTAAATTAGCTGTTCAGTAGCAATGTAATACGATCACGAGGTCCAACCATCAATATTAATTCCTTGGAGGAGAAAATTTCCGGGGTTGCAACTGCGGGTTGGCGCCTAAATGCCCTCACTATGTACTTGTGGTTCTGCGTCTTATACGAGAGCGTCCCTAACATTATTTGCACCTATCCGATTGCCAGAGGACTTCAACCCCTCCTCAGAGATCTTATTGTGGCTTTCGTGGGTAGCCAGGACGAGGAACATGATGGTTCTAATAGGTTCAACTGCATTTGGCAGTTGCCATATACAATTATAACATATTGTGTGTACATATACATACAATGGCCGCCGTGGATAAGACCGTAAACGCTTAATGACGTTTTATAACCACATTCACCAGACACAAACCCAATACCACGATAATACTGCAGTGGCAACTAACAACTGTTTTCAACAATTTTCTCCTGAAATCATCACTGATTTCCACAAAGCAAGTTTCAAAAGACTGACTCAGTAATAATTCCAAATACCGCCTCATTAATTCTCTCTGCTGAATCACTGAGTTTCATTTTCTATGCAAAACTATGAATAACAGCATGATGCGATGTGTCATCTCCCCGTTGTATGGAAAAGACTTTGCCTGACTGGGTGTGTAACCAGGTGGATTACATGCAAATATATGCAAAGGAGAACTTACCACAATTTCTATACGCACATGGAAGGTGACAAGGAAAATTTGTCACTGCGCCCCGGTAAATAAAGCCATGACAACTTTGATGCCTGACAGTGAGATGTCACCAACGGCGATGGGAGTTTAGTCGGTTAGGGTAGCTACCAACTACTGCGAGTGAGTGCAGGGCTTGAGCCATTCGCATGTAGAAGAGGTCAATGTGAGTTTACACTGGCAGACGAGAAAATCGTCCTTTGTACTCCGACGCGGAAAATAAATGCATGAGTATGGGAGAATTTGGTGAGGCTTGTATGTGCACTAAATTCGGCTTAAACAGTTGTCATTCTCAATGCAGTCGAGGAGCTCTAATGGCAGTCTCATCTTGGGGTTGTTCCACAGTACCGTGTTGTGAAGGTGTCACTTCGTGTCTGTCCATCATCGACTAGCAGGAGGCAAAGGTCTGTGAGGTTCAGGGATCCAACAATGAACTTGATTCCCTTTTTTTGTGAGGAGCAGGCTATTCTACCATGCTATTTATCTTTTGCGCTCCGATATACACTGTTCATTTCAAGCCATCAAACAAACATGTTTTCCCGTACGTTGCTATTCTGTCAATTTGAAAGCTAGATCATCATTTGCATATCGTGTCTGCGCAAGTTAAACAATTGCAAATTTTATCCCTGTTCTCCAACGACGGAGTCCGACTAAAGTGTTGATAATAGATACGAATCATCCTATTCATTTTATCAACCGTGGAGGAAGTTATAAAAGGGAGTAGCTGTTATTATTATTATTTCAATTTTATTGTTTGTTCCATGGTCGTGATCGAAAAGGGTAATATAATTCCATCTCCACGTCACCATTACCACTACTGTTAGCCAGTGGATGAGAAGTCATGGTAAAAACTGAGGAGAGAGGGATGCGAGGAATAGATAATGACGCTATATGATGGGTAAGGGACAAAAGTAAAGAAGCTTCATCTTCATCATTTACATAATGAAGATTCAATCCAGAATAACGATGGGAAGATGCGGAACCCTGTGAGAATTAGTCGTCGGACAATGGGATTTTCATTCACAGTGAGGAGGAAAGTGAAACTGGGAGGGAGAGGGACTCAACTTGTTTCCATTGTTCCTGCTTGCTTCTGCAGTGGAAGGTAGTGGAGCCTAGAGATAACGATGATCTCACTGCAGCGGCAAATGCGAGCTTGAAAAAACTGAATGGCACTGAACGAGTGAAAAATGGCTGTAGATTGAACAAACAGATTTCAATCGGATCAATCCGGACGCACGCGATATGAGTACTAATAAGGTCATTATTAGCGTTTCTATGACATGTAATTCTAGTCCACAGAGTTTGATCCTTCGGCCAAAAGACTTTCGTAGCCGAGCTTGGCTACTCTCTGAGAAAGCTACGATTCACCCGACCAGATTACCCCTTTCCTGAGATAATCGCAGGGAAATTCTATCGTGTCCACACGACGTAGGGTACCCCAGACGTGTCACATACGCGAGATATATTTATTAAAACCTGCGTTAAAGCCTGTCCTCCGTGAGGAAGGATGAACGGTAGACATTATATTTTAATAAAATCTGTGGGCTCCAGGCATGGTAATTTAAATGTTTCTGAATTTTCTCGACATTTTTGACACTGTTTGACACGATATTTTCTAGCTTTCATAATTATCATTATTTATATATCAAACCCCACCCATTAAGTTTCAAACCCTCTGGGTATCATTGTGGAGGGTAAACGTTAGCTAGACGTAGTAAAAACTAGACGGCGCAGTGAAGGTTTTGGTGCAGAAAGATTCCTGTGTGGTTAATGAGCCATGGACCACTTTGCTCTGGGAATTACCAATTTTGATGTGAAAACCGCTGACGGCAGCAGTTTGGAGGTTGGTAGTCAGTCTCAAGCGGGAAAGAATCATCATTCTTATCAATCACGAGTAAACTAGCTGCCATGTAAAGCGGAGTTATCCTACATTTCTCATTACAGCTGGACATCAAACAGACTGACAACTCGTTCCAGTCCAGATCGCTTTATTTGCCATTCTCTTTATACTGCCTTTATGTCTGACGTCTAGTGGTACCAATAGTGATTTGACCCCGCCGCACCTGCAGTAGTTCATTCTGTACAAGGAATATGGATTTGGTTTGCAGTAGCTATCCCACCTCTCCCAGCTCCGACTAAATGCGGAACCGGGGGCTCATTCATTGAGTTAATATTCATTTTTGTCGCAAGCAAGGTAGCCTAGTTAATTCAGCACAGTCAAGAAGAAGATGAAGTTAACAAGTCTGGACGATTTGTTGAGGTCATGAAATGAACTGCTACTAATAATGTTCGTACAATAATAATAACAATAATGGCACCACATTCGCAACCACTAGTTTTTTTGGCATTTCCTTCTCCTACGCAGAGGGTTCGCCCTACACTCTAAGAGTAAAAGCGTTCCAATTAGGTTCCTAGTGTTTTGCTTCAGTAAGGTCCCAGATAATAAGGATTTTTTCTGGGAACAACTGCTGAGAACAAGTGCGAGCCTTACTTGGGTACAATTAGTTGGCTTTGTCCCAGGTGTTTTAGGCGTTTTTTTGTATAGGACTATTGTTTTATGGAGTAATTCCCAGTTAGAGCCTACAGTGTCTCCGCGGATGTGAGTGTGGAAGTTGGTTCAAGGGCTTGATTAATTGTCTGATTCAAGCTCACCAAATAATACAGTCTGGACTGAGGATAATGGCACTTGTAACCATGAGGAGTTTTACATCATATCTGAATTCATACACACGTTTCCTTTATTCACGTTGTTGTTATTATTTATTATTGCCCAGTCGTGCCGGGCCGATTATAGTGTTCACTCCATATGTTGTATTGCGATGGTGGTATTAAATGCAGGCACGGAGGCCTGATGTAACCTGACAAGTCCGTCATCATCAATATAATTCAGCTTGGGGAAGTACATTGTAATTGTTTTCTTTTACTGCAAGTTGACTTTGAGCAAGAAAAACTGGCATTCGCGATTATCCAGCAGAAATCGTGGATTATATGCCGTGCAACTGGAGGTAATGAAAAAACCTTCAGGAACATCGTGGAACTTTTATGCCCACTCCCACAAACAGTGCACACCATGTTGGCTTTTATTGCAGTGGTGTGATCTCTTTAGGCTCCTTCTCGTGTTAACTTTTTTTTGTTTCCTATGCTCCGATTCCCGTACAAACATCCACACATTGCATTGACATTATAATAATGTAAGCTTGTTGCTACTTTAAGCTCGTTAAAGGTCAGCGTGATATTGTGGGCAATTAGTTGGAAAATCTTGACGGCAGTTCCCCTAAAGAGACTATAACTAAACTGCGGAACTGCGCAATAGGTACGATGATAATCATCGACTTCTGTTAGAACTCCTTTGTGCATAGGCATGCAACATAGTTAACTTCAGTGTTTGAACAGTAGCGTTGAGTTGTGCACCTGGAATAACACAGGCAGTAGTGAAGGCAAAAACTCAGTATCGTCCGCTCGTTCAAAGCAGGCAAAAATTTTGTTTATTTTTAAACCCGTTTTTACAAACCAGTTCAAGTGTTTCCTCAGTGGTATAACAACGCGGTCCTCTTGGCGAAGTATTTTGAGATTAAGTCAAAAAGTGCGGATGGTTCGATCAGAAGAAACTCCAAAGTTTGTCGTGGAAACTGAACTTAATCCAGTAAGTGATACCCCATCAAAATGCGTAGTAATCAGCTGTGCAGGACTCAATGTATAGAGATAATTATTCACTTTGGGTGAAGTTAATACAGGATTTCGAAATCCACCAGCTTTGAATGTATTAAACTCATAATCTCAGCAATGGTAAATCCTCTACGACAGCTTGCGAGACAAAGGAACGGAGAGCAATGGAACCTTATTGGCTGCGAGCTGGACTGCTGAAGGTCTTGAAAAAGTGAATATTTTCGAAGTTGGTTCGAGTTTTTGTGCGAAAATCAGCACCAATCAACAGCAGATGAGAAACTTGTTTTGCGACGGTAGAAAAAGTGTGACCACCCATTTGATTCTTCCCTTCCCACCCATCAGCACTTCTGTTTCACACGTTGTAAATCTTGAAGAGCATGTAGCAAAGCGGGCGATGGTTTGGGATTATAAGCAAGCTAAAAAATGATAAGCATTGTGCCAGGATGGCCTAGAACCGTGCATTTAATCGTGAAAGCTCCTCAATCGTTCAAGTCGTCCACGCTCTTAGCTAGCCTGACACAGTGCTCCTGCTCCTCTCGAACTGTCCCGACATCCGCCGACCGTAGGCTAAATGGGAATCATCAGTTATAACGATGGGCACTGAGTGAGGCCAGGATTAAACCAATGATAATTGCACATTGCGAAGCGGCAAATCCAAGGGTGAGAGAGAAGAAGGAATGTTGTATGCTGAACAGTGCGGCAGAGTCTGTCTCATCATACCAGTTTCACTCTCCGTAGTACCAGGCGGACATATATCTTGCAATAAATCAGGAGTATCATTCAAGTCATATTCAAATTGTGAAAACCTCCGGCGACTGTCATTTTGTAATCCTTATAAATTGCTTCTCAGCGGGACGTCAATTAAATGGCTTTTCGTGCATAAACCCGTAGTACAGTGCTATGATGTATCCGTGGGACGAAGTGAGCATGACTTGGCGAACATAGTGTAAGATTCGCCGATTGTTAGTTCGAGAATATTATAATACTGACTGGTAAGAAGTTCCGCTACTGTGGCAGGTTCAAGGCTTTTGTAATGTATACTACACAGTAACTAGTTGGGAACGTACAAGCTGAGATAGAACAGAGCAGACGACCAGCGGTGGTTGACTTTTTTCAGGTCACGTTGCCATTACTTTTTTGCGTCGCTCTGACCGGGTGCTTTGGTTAAAATCTCATGGGTCCTTCCTCCGGGTACGTTGCGGTTATAAAAACTATTAGTATGTGGCTTTTAGATGCGTAAAAGTTGGTGATTCTCACCTCAAACTTGTGACTCATGTTGGCTGGTTTGGAGAATAATTTCATGTACCGACCAGTTTTTGAGTTTTTAAAATTTCCTTATGAATTGTTTCTCAAGTAATGAACCTAGAAATAGGGGAAGTTTCCGTGGGAAAGTCAGAAATATGCCAAAGAAAAGTTATGTATGAAAGTTATGATAGTTTTGGGTCTATTTGTAAAGTTTCTGCTGTACCGAATTGGGAAACCTCGTGACGGCTAAATAAGGGGGAAAATGGTTGAACAGAGTAGGTATATCGCACTTTCAAATAGACTGTCATAATTTCAAGATGAAGGCAAACAATTGATTGCCGTCATTATTCATGAATTACAAGAGGCATCATTTGAATATTGTCATTGGAGCTATAATACACCGATTCTAGCTGTCTTGCCACTATGGCAGAATGAAATACCCTCACACTTGAAACTTCACTCGGTCAGTCTGTAGGAGCAAGTACTAAATACTGTCCTTAGAGAAGTGGAAAATTTGGATACCTACGGAATAGGAAGAAGATCATCGGCATTGAAAACTGAATGTCAAGAGCAGGTTTTTTTTCGCTCGTCAAAAGAATTTTCCTGTCAGGAGCCCCGGTCAGACACGTACACGTCATATACCTGTGAGATATAATGGCCGCATAAATACACACGTTCAACAGGCAAGTGCCGAACTTGTTGGAAGGTTACACAATGCGAGAAGCGCGCCTGACAAGATACTTATCCCCCTTACTTTTATTATCATGATATTCTTGGATTGACGGAGGTGGAGGGAATACAAAATTTCCTTCCTAAGTATCCTCCCCTCTGTGCAGTGGAAAATCCGCCGTGTGACGAAGTGAAACCATCGCTTTGCAAGTCCATCATCTCGCAATTCATGATTGATTTTTTACGTCGGAAAAATCGCAGAGGTTAGAGTCACTTGAACGGTGTATTGCGAAAGCATATCACGGTGAAATTAGCTAAGATTACATCCCAGCTCTCATTCAGAAACTACTTCTAAGCCTTCCTCGAACCTTTTTGTCCGTTCTTCAAAGCGCCACCGAGCACTTATCCTTCATAATTCTGCCCATAAATGGTCAGCAATTGGAACTCTCTAGAAGACGATGATGATGATGAACACACAGATGGACAGGCCGGCACTGGACCACATAGCATTCTCCATCTCGGTTTTTTCACTCTTGTCATCGTCTGGAAGAATGACTTCTTTGTTGAAGAAGTTCCTGAATTCCCACCATACCACATTTATCACGTGGTTTTGTACTCAATGCTCAACATCCACCTAGCTGGTTAAGTTACAACAAACTAGTTGGTAATTTCCTCTTCACTATTACTGAGTCTGACACAAAGAGTTTCTTTTATGCTGATGTTGTGCTATGTGTAGTGCATAAGGGTCGGAACAGATCAGATGGAATCGGACAATCCGCAGATCAGATGGGTTCAGGTCAGATCAGATTTTGAATAAATCTGATCTGCTGCATACCAGATCAGATCAGATGACAACTTTTTGTATCTGGAACTTTTCAGTTCAGATCAGATCAGATGCCATGCTTGACCAGATTTCTGATCGGATATCTGGTACACAGTTCCACGTAACTCCTCAATGAAAAAATATAAAATTCTTCCTACGTTCCCACCACCAGGAGTACAAAACCTTGATGTTCTATACCCTTGTCCACCACCATGCCTTTCGAGCTTTTATCGCAGACCCTTGTATACCTTTGTAACGGGCTACTTGCAGAGGAGTGAGGGAAATACCTTTCGTTTTCCTTAATTCTCAAGCTGACAAAATTCTAAAGTTTTATTCGGAATTTGCGGTTACAAAATAACTTGGGAACGAGGATGAGTCTGCAGTTGTTAAGGATTTAAATGGAGAGAGTTAGAAATTAAGTAGATCTAGCGTTGAAATAAGTTGAATGTAATGAATTCGTAGAAAATTTAAGCTAAAAGTCAAAAGATATCGAAGCAAATGAAATTTGGTCAACCATGTAAAATACCGCATGTGAAATTCCTAAATCACGCTTTCACAGCAGTAGTTAACTCTACAGTATCTACGATTCTACAACTGAAAAATGTCAAAAAGTAATAATTTTTTATTGACATGTTTCATATTTCGTGAAAATTAAATTTTCTTTAAGTCCAACATTTTTTTATAATTTGCTCGCAAGATTTATCAAAGCTGGCCAAGTAATCATCTCATGAGATGGTGTAGTTTACGAAGCCCTACAAAAGAGAGTTTGCCTAATTCATTATTCCATTCCTTACTTTTCATCGCCTTCAGCTGGTACGCTGCCCAGAAAATTTTTTTGCACGAGTACAGTAATGAAAAATCTAGGAGATGTCCAAGAAAACATTAAATTACTAAATGGCGTTGCGTTGAAGTGGCATCAAGCTTTTTGAAAATAGTATAAAAAATTATTATTTTTACACCAGATTACCTTATATCAGATCAGATAATTCAAAAATCTGATCCGAAGTTTCAGATCAGATCAGATTTTGAAGAAATCTGATGTGGGGTGGACCAGATCAGATTCAGATGCGGAAGTTTTCATCTGCCAATTTCCAGATCAGATCGGATTCAGATCAGATAATGCAATTATCTGATCTGGTCCGACCCTTAGTGGTGCATAACTCCAAACGATGGATCAATAATAACAATGAGTCCAACAAGGAATACAAAAACTCCTGCTGTGCCTGTACATCATGATCAATCAAACATGTTTGACACCTCAACTTGTGGTTCCTGAATCTTTCTTTATTGGCTGCTTCGTAACCATTACCGCGACGATCCGCATACAAATGCACCCTCCTATAATATGCTATTAAGTGCTCAACGTTTTTCTCTCAGCCGTTGCGGTCGGGCTATAAGTCACTTTAAATGTCCGTGGTAGTGCTTACATTACTTCACGGGGGTTATAATTGTGGGCTTTATTATTGATTTTAATTTAGAATCAAAAGGCGTAAACACATTTAATCCTGCTCATGTAATGCTGTCCAAGGGTCCCATGTTTTTCATGACATGGTCGAAGGGATGACATTTTTTTGAATGTCTTTTGCAAGAAGCATTACATTTAGGATTATTAATAGTTTTATTCTTCTTGTCTGCAGAGGATCTTTAGGGGGCATAATTAGTGGTGTGGTGAGTCAGCCTCCCGGCGCACAGCGCGTACATCTCGGCTACTCAACTTGGGACAATGGTTATGACTTACCCCATCGTCAATTCCTTTGCGCTTGTCAAGCTCTCGTTAATTATAGAAATTAACTTTTATGACACATGCACGTGTGAACACAATTGTTCAGCGAGGGCCAGCATTAAACTAATTCTGAACTAATGCATTGCATTTTCCCATCACTGCCTGGAAGCAATGGTTGCACCCCATTTACTACTCGGTCGTGAACGTCATGAAGAGGGAAGGAAAATATTATGATAGGGAGAGGTAGAGATTAATACCCTTTTTCCTTATGCGATAATATCCATGTGAAGAATACCCCTTGTAATAGTAATAAACGTCTTCTACCAGTCGGGTTGTACTTGGACTGTATTCAGTTTCCCAGGCTGTCGTTCCCTGTCTCCTGCCCGACAATGTCAGTAATAATAGCACAACCACCCGTCGTTTCAAGGAGTGGGGGTTACTTAGGGTTAGCTGTAGGTGAATTTATTAGGGGCATCGGGGCATGCGGTGTAGACTTTAAAACAGCATCGAAGGGAACGTCTTACAAATTTCTGGCGAGGAAGACACTGGGAAAGTGTTATTGACCAAATTGTAAAATTGCTTGCGCACGTATGTAGGCAAGCATATAAAAAGTTTTCCGCCTGCTTACTATTTTCTATGAAAGTAAGGGGCACATAGCAATTTTTCCAAAGATGAATGACTCTTGAGGAGTCTCAAGTGGTAAAAATGTTTGCCCGTAAGTTCTAAACGTGCATATTGCATTACAGCGTCGGTGTCTCTCTGATCTGGGTGTCTCATGGAGATACGAGAACCGCTCGCTTTCTTTCTTATCCGATCACCTTCAGGCTCTACGCCTAAGTACACGACCTTGACAATACTACAGCACGAGGAAGTGGTCGCATAATGTGAAAAAGATTATGCTATTTGCACAGAAGAGGTTTTTATTTTTAGGGGGCAAATTGATAAAAAACTGATTTCCGCAGTGTTCAAATACGCATTCTATCGGTCTTACGTGTATGTATATTCTGTGTCACATTGTTAAGGGTGGCCTCAAAGAATAATAATACCTTCATATTATCATGGTTTTTACGTGCAAGTATGGAGGAACTTGGACCATCTTGGAATGGAAGTAATTTTAGTCGACGCACGCTTAAGTCCAATGCTAACTGTAATGCCGTTTCGAATCTCCTGATGCACTCGAGCTCGACTGAATAATTGACTGGTGCTTTTAATGACGTGCATGTAGTAAAGAGCTTTTCTATGAAGAATCGTGATATTCATTAAACGTGGGATTTAAGTCCGCTCAACCGTGCTCACTAATTCCCTTCACATCGCTAATGAGACAAGAGAGGTTGTTGGGATGGATAGAATGCTCCATCTGGAATATGCTGATATTCATCATGGCTGAAGATAGGATCTGTGAGTTATTGTATGCAAAATTCTGAGCCTCAGCCAACGGTGACAGGATCTGCAACTTTTTGCGGTTAACCGAGAAATCCCTTCGAAAACAGATTGTAGCACGTAGTTGCTGGCATTTAAGTGAGATTCCTCTCGACTCACGATGTCACCTGAAAGATTAGAGAGACGAAGAAAATAGTGAGAGGTCTTGATGACAGAATTACAAGCGGCACTAACAGGATTTTAATAGTAAAATCAAATATTTCACCAAACTTGTAAGTTGAACTGTAATTGTAAAGCTGAACTAAAAGGCAATATCTTAACCTTTCCATCTGTCACGTATCATGTGACTCGTGCCAATTTTATCGAAATTTTTTAGCTTTGACAATGTGACGAAAGCAAGGGAGACAAAAGTTAACAGTACAATGGATTTTTGGCTTGGAAAACAGCTTACTACAGTGGGCAGAAGTTAGTTGCTTTAAGTTACAGTAGCATCTAAAGACTTAGGTCATGGTATTTGTAACTGAATTGGTGCGGTTCCATGGAGCGGGTAAACTATTCGTTAATCTAGCAGAGTAATAGTTTGGTGCATGGTGCACAATTGAAAACCCTGCTCAGAGCAAAGAACTACATGGAGCGCGTGGGCGTGACACTGAAGAACTAACCGGGCGACTCGAGTTTGCAGTTATTGCTGTTCGTCCGATGATTGTTAGATTTGAGATAGCTGTGACAACGACTCGGCTTCCTCATTCATCCACCTGTATTCAGAAGCCAGTGAGGCTCATGCAGGTTTTTGCAACATAGAATCAACAAATTGTTGTATTTACGTAATGCGGCGTGAATACTGGCTGCGGTTTAATTCGTAATTGTATACACAATTCTGGTTCAGTGCTCTTTTGACATCCGGATGAACTGACAGGGAAAGTGGAATAAGCTACGTTGACACAGCATTAAATGTGAGATTTCTCGCCTAAGACGAAGACCTTGATGACAAAATGGTAGGTTTCCGTCGTGGTGAAGATCATGCTTGTGTCTTCGAGTGATCTAGTTTCTCTCTCTCTCTCTCTCTCTGTAGTTGTATGTTCAGTGCGAAGGATGGAGTTAACTTAGCGTAAAGCGTAAGGTCGGTCTCTCCGTACTCTAGGGTTTGTGCGACGATTAATTCGCAGTTCCTCCATTCATCGTGCATCCTGTGACTGTGTGGAATTCTTAAAAATTACCTTTTCATGCACGAATTTGAAATGAGTTGATGGGTAAAATCTTCATCCGGGGCTTAGGTAGCTGAATTTCAATGAACGTGGTGAATGACATCATACATAGTAGGTGCAGAGGCAGGTGCAGTCCATTGCTGCGAACTCTTCTGTCCAGCCATATTCACTCTTCTAATTTATCTGCGGTTGAACTTCCTTTAACTTTAAATGAAATGGCGTGTCAGCGGCAACGGCATGATCGTTGAATATCAAGTGTATTATAAAAGTAAAATGTTTGTATGTCGTTTGTATTTCTAGATTTGAACTGGTGTCGTCCTACCTCTGTTGACCGGAGCTCACGAGAGGAAGAGATAGGCTCCCCCGTTTATTCTTCCCTTTCTTTATATAGCGTCGAAGTAGAGAAGCTGAACATCTCGTGGGAAATAGGTAAGTGTGTGTGGACGGAATTTTTCATATGTACATTTGGCGCAACTGCTTTCAATTTCACTGCGGGAAAATGAGGAAGGATTTGGGTGGTCACTCAATGCGAGTGAAATATTGTAATGGTAGTCGTAGCCGGATGGACTTGGGTTGAAGTTGAAATTACTGTTTGTATTTGTGTAGTGAACCTATACAGTGTACATCGTCAACGGCACTTTTAAAGTTTTCAACCTTAAGTACTTGATTTGAATAGGTAATTGAATTTCCAAATGTATGAATGCTCCACACGTGAAACATATTGCGAACCCTGCTTCTGCTCACATAGACACAAAATACTTGTAACTCCACTGGATGGTACTCAGTAAACATGGGAAAGTAGTCGCTCTGTTGTTGGCACTATCTCATTCCATATGAGTCGCCCAAACAAACATCATGGGTTTGAGTATGAGTACATGTGCCTTCAGCTAGTGCGTTTATTTTTCTATCGTAAAGCAAATTTTCTGTGTTTCGCAAATTACACAGTTGATTGGATCATGATCGGCCGGCTGAGTGTGTTAATTTTCCTGCCACCCTGAGCCGAATAGAGACCATTAAATAGGAGTGCCCTACTCCAATATCCTAAATATTGAACCTCATCATAACTTACATGCATTAATACAGGCACTCTCCGCTTGTTCTTTGCAGCTCAAAATAGATGCTGTCACTGTCCCTTGTCATGCTTGGGGAAAATATGTTGTGAAATTCTCTACTTGTCCTTGCATAATAACCTGCTGTAGCCATGATATTTTTAATTCGCCATTGCCCTACTCCGTGCCTTTGTACTCATTGGGAGTTGTTCAATATATTCCGTAAGTCACAGGAGGGTAATGGACTGGTAATGAAGAGAATCCATAATAAAGACGGGCCAGATATTATGCGCATGGAAGTAGAAGCTCTGCAACTCAGCTCTGCGCTATCCGTAACGTGCTACTTCTTCAGAATTCATAATGAGTGTGCGTCGTACTAAATCAGAGAAATTTTAATTGTCTCACTACCAGATGTTTCTTATTGAAAAGACTGCAATGTAATTTCAGCACTGTCAATACAATTCTGAAAGTGGAACTTCCTTAGGCGGAGCCGATTTTAGCCCCGTGATTTTGACCTATTCGACGGTAGTAAAATTATGAAATTACCATTGGTTCTCCTGCAGTGGTACTGTATATTAGCAGTCAATAGAATAGTCGACTAGGTAGTAAGATGGTGCAATATAGTTGGCGTTTATGTTAATTGGAATATAGAGGAACGCAGGAGTGAGCACGAAGGTGCAAGGAGGCAAAAACAAGATATCGGTTCACAGGAGATATAATAAATCCTGCAGTATGCATGATTGTTTTATGTCGCCGGACGGTGGGCTCATTAAAATAGTACATGCTCTGTAAGGTACGACACGTTGGTCGGATCATAGTGGTCATTTTCAAGCATGTGATTCTTAGAGTAGTTGTCCACTACTTGTGCTGATAATACTATAATTAAATTTCCATTCCTCGCACGAATGGTTGTACACTTTGGAGCAGCGGTAATCAATGGATGAGTCCAAAATATTCTGGTTTCCACTCAAAGCATTTTATATCGGCTCATATAATATCCTGTCCATGGTATGAGCCACTTGAGAATCTCTCCTGTAATAATGTTTGATTCATTTATTTGAGCTCCTCAGGATAGAAAGTACGAGAATATCTTCCTTTGATGATGTTCCCACAACCCCCTGCTCACATCCAACCGGCTATATAGTTTATTACACTGACCCCAAGTGCTGCTGAACTGACTGATGAAATCACGGGTTGTTTGGAAAAGTTTCTGCATTCACATCTTTGTATATTACACATACATTTCAGTGTATTTGGAGGAAAAAAACTTTGGAGTAAAATTTATGGTACAGTTGGGAGGAAACAACTTACAATCAATATAATGTCAACAGGCTGAGCCGTAGATATACGATAAGCACAGTGCCTGTAACTATATAATCACAAAAATGTAATTGTGCTGAAATGGCCTCAGACTCTATCATGCCAATTACTTTGTTGAGGGAGAAGGAGGAGGAGGAGGTGAAGGAATTTATGAAATTCGCTCCTCTCCATCTACTCAATCCGTTGTGAGAGAGCGCTGCAATGCGGCAGCGTAATTAAGTGCAAGCTAATCAAGCCGGTAATGGAATGATCGGGACCGCGGTTCTGCGTCAAGTGAGGAAATAATTACTATGCCACGGAACGATTAGATGGAACATTATTCTGTATGTTCACGCCGTTCATACGCAACCATGTTGGGCTCAGTATGACTAGAGGGGTCTCTCTCCAAAACTCTCCTCTCAAAAACCATCCTCAATAAAGGCGAAAACGTGGGGGCACGTGGAAAAGGCGACTTTGAGATGTACACATGGGTTGTGAGACAGAGAGGGAGCACTATTGACAGAATTAATGTGTTTGGAAAATCATGAGGGAGACTTCAGTAAGGAAGCGTTGTTAAAGGCTAAAATGTAACCCGTCACCACCATCATGAACGAACGAAGCTCTTCACGGCCAACCAATTCCATTGTTTGCCGTCATCGGGGCTCAAGATTGCATTCAGTTAGTACCCAGGTCTCTGAAAAGATGCATATTGATACAGCTTATGGACTGTGCTGGCTCTCTCTCTCTCTCTCTGTACACATCCTGACTCCGTGTTGATAAAGTGGTGCTAGATAATTGCTCTGTGTGTGAATATTATGAATTATGGTTAGTTTGGACACGAAAGTTTTTCAAGCTGTTATTCTAAAATGCTTGTGTGAGTCCTGTAGGAACACATCTCCCTCACCTCAGCTCTTACATCATGAGTTTGATTCCCCATGTGTGCAGGTAGGCTGTTCTGCAATGCAACTAACACTGAAGGGGTCCAATTATTGCTAACATCCTACTACGATTACTACCAGTAGTAGTGGTACTACTCGCACTGGTCGTTGCGTTCGAGAGGGAGTCATATTAGTAGAGAAGGGTAGGTGGTTGCTCTGCCTTGCCAGTGTGTGCGTCTGCATGTGTACCTTGAAGCTGCTGTATGTGCGCGCAGAACGCGTTTCTTTCACTCTTCTTCGTCTATTTCCTACTGTCGAATCCAGCATCTCCAACCTGACTGAGCGAGCTCTACTGTGTTTGTATTTATGCTCGATAAGTGCGTTTGCGTTGATTCACACTCGCCGTAATGTCAGACAGTTTGTTATCATTCTCCTGAACACTCCTCCTGGCATGCAACCAGTTGCCGCGCTCTCACAATTACTATTCATTCTCGTAATCCACACGGTGTAAAGCTGAGCGTAGTCGCACTTCGTGAATTCCACGTTCCTCCTGTGTCACACAACCACGTTATCCGTGGGTTGACGCGATCGCTTCCCGATTTCTGTCAAGTACTTTTCCCGGGAGAGTCTGACTCACCAATTTTCTACGGTTCATCTCTCTTACACAATTGAGCATCTACGGATGAGTGCAGTTAAACTGACAGAAAACGGTGTCGGCAGTTGAGGGAAACTGTGATATTTTCTGTGGTGCCGCTCAGTTGTGTGAAATAGTGAACTCTGTGCAGGTCCGACGGATTACTTGAGAGGATTCAAATTGTGTCAGATATTGTGTCCTTAGACTGGGAATTGTTCGATTTGGTAGTCATCAGACAGTACTTCGGCGGCTAATGCATGTGCCAATAACGCCGGGTAAACTTGACATAGCAGGGAATGAGAAGCCTGACATAAGTGAACGACGACTACCTGTGGAACTTGTGTATTTCTCTCCGTCCGTCGCCGCCAGTGTAATATGATAGGGACACAAACAGGTTGTGTATAATGCCACCGTGCCTTGTACCTGATTCTAATCTCTTTGGATGACTCTTTTTGTTGGGAACTGCGTACTGGACAGAGAAGTTGCTCATGGTGACGACTGTTTAACGCACGTGATTGGTCGCACAATCATCCTCCGATTTACAATCAATTCATGATTGTCCTTTCAACGCTCATTTGTTCTCCGCTAATTATCTCCCGCCGTGGCGGTATAGCGGGCAGAGGAAGGAAGTGAATCTGGCGACGAGGGGTGCGCAAAATTGGTTGACAGTAGAGAGATCCGCTCGCTCTGGCCTGAGTGTCACTGTCTGTTCGCGTAAACGTATGGAGGAATTTTGAAGACATTAGCGGCGGAATGTGCGTGGCGTCGGCGTGGCAGCGGAACCGTTGGTAATCCCTTGTATCACTCAAAGCGCAGAAGACGTGTCAACAGATTTTATTTGCTCAAATCACTTTCACTCTCCACATTGAAATATTCTGGTCGTCATCAAGGGAAGGGGTAAATCGAATCATAGTACCGATCCTACGGTGGAATTTCATGAAGAATACAGTGTGAATTCCCTCGTGGACGAGAGAGAAAGAGAGTAATCATTATTTCACAATGATGCTAGCAAGATACTTCGAGCGGGTATGTTTTCCAATATATGGTGTGTTTATTTTTCTTGTTTATTTGTCGTCCCAGTCTGTTATGAGTGCTGCCTGCGCATGAGCCTGCTTCACATGGAAACAGAATATGGGTGCCATGTTTCCAGGTTTGAAAGTCAGCGAGGAGCATAATCTGCCGCTGTCCGGCTGTCCTCAGCCCAGATCCTTGAATGACAATGAGCGTGCATTTGATACATGCAGTGAGGCGAGTGAAACAGTGTCATATTTAGGGTGAATAGCTCAGAGAGCTAGAGAGTACGCATGAATATCAGCTCGTGCATGAGGGCAGTAGACGCTTGTGTTACTCAATCGTCAGTAAGGACTTCTCTCACCACCTCGTGGCTACTTTACCTGCCTTCATGGCTCAATCCTCGTTCCTGCTGTCACTTGAGGTGAGAAACCCCGAAGAGTCTGCCACTTCACTTTCACGTGGAAACCGCACCTGGGGCTCCGCCGTTCAGAATCCCCTGTACATCGATATGTCATGGATGCAGCGGGATCATGCAAGCAGCAATCGAACTGACGAGGATAACTGAATTCCTAGTTCGAGTGAGGAGGTCCGTACAAAATTTACTCAATGTGTGCATGTATGACTACACAACATTGAAGGAGTTTAGGATCCTGTCCTTAACCCGGGATGTGGTAAGAGCGTAACGTGTGTGTGTGTGTGGAGAAAATAATTGAATACATTCGCTCATATGGACTTCCGTTAACCGTGGCTTCCAGTGTTGATGAGTACGGAGGTGATTTTAACAGTTATGTGCCAACACGTGCAATCGGTACAACATCACGGTTGAAAGCATTTCATAATAATATGCTCCCATAATATCGTCCTATGTATATGGAAATTGATACAAAAATTCCATAACATTATGACTAATGGCTTGCGTTCCCCGTTAAAATGGATATAAATGATTCAATATTTGACTCGATGAGCACTGAGAATCTTACGTGTAAAGGCGACGGAAATTTGGGGGTTTCTTTGATAAATCCCACCTTCACGGGACTTGTGGCTGAGAATAAACCTTGTTAGACGTTACAAATGATGCGTGGTTAGGGGTTGTGATAGGTGGATTCCCTCAAGTCGGCACAGTTCTTCCAGTCATCCCATCCTCAATCCCGTGCTGATGGGATTGTCTTGTGTGTACGTATGTGTGTTTGGATGTTCATGTGTGTAAATGCGGGAATTAGCATATGAGCCGTTGTAATGGTCTTGGTGGGAGCTGTCTCTGAAACCAGTAATAAATTCATCTCTACAGGAGACCAGGCAGGAAAGATCCTAGTTTATTTTTCCTTATCCCTTCTTGCCACGCCGGTTTGTTGAACAAGGCATTCCGAAGGTGCTCCATCGCCGGAGTAATAATAAATGCAGGAAACTTGTTGTGCTCAACTTCTTGACTGTCCGCAGTCTATTTATATGTGAATAAATCATGAATCAAGTAGTGATCCCAATCCTGCCATCGATATACGCCACTCATGCTCCTCCTGCTGACTGGCTGACTCGGCTCGCTGAGCGTGAGCACGCTGTAGACGGGTGTAATTGTTGAAATGATCCAATCCCCGAAACAGTTGAAACCGCATTATCGCTCTTAATAACTGATGCAGATTATAATCTTCATCTCTGTGTTGGTTTTTCTTTGGGAGGATTGTTTTTTTTCCTTTCCCGTCGGAAGAGACCCATACCTGTGTGTATTTACTCCCTCAAACTTCTCAATCGTCTGAAACAAGTATTTACAATACTTCCGGAAAGGGAAAAGGCATTAGTTGTTGACACATTCTCACGTCATAGGCCGTATGTGTGAGGCTTGTCTGCAGGACGAAGGTCAATGTAGAGTATCCTTGTCTCGAGCTGGGATAAATAACTGTGGCTGCGAACTGATCCCACAAGCCTGCGTAACTACGTGAACGTGGGTACTCTTAAAATTGCTCATTGGGTTTCTCCTTCTCATAATGAGATCTACTCATTCCTAATCAGTTCATTAAGGTCCGACCGTGTTTTTATTTACTTGTGCTCCGCCAGGTAGTTTTGAGGGAGTTCGTGGCTGGTGGCCCGTGTGGGGATTTGCCGTATAGTATGATCGTTGGCAGGATGAAAATGCGTACGCATGTGACTGTCATGCAACTGGTGAGCCCGGCTGAATATTTATTTGGAGCTAGAGAGACAGGTAGATATGATAATTTCATTGGGTAAGGAATAGGAACTAGGAACTCTTTTGTGGGGCTCTCCTATTTTTTCCAACCTCTGTGGTTAGACAACACACACAGACAGAGGAGGTATGTCCTCAAGCTCTCGTTGATACGAGTTAAATTTTCCCTCTGACATGTTTAATATGCTATCTCCCACTTGATTATTCTGGTCGTTGCCGCAGTTTTAATTCTCCATGCATGGATTTAGCGATAAGTTTTATGCATGGATGGTATAGTATACGGAACAGGGCCTAAGATTGAGAGAATAGCCCTATCATACTACTTTACCATGGAAACGAGGATGAAAAAATGAGCAAGAATACGTTGAACTTTGGCTTGGAAGTACTCGAGCGTAGCTGGAGGCTGAAAAATCAGAAGGATAAATCCGATAAAGTTTCGTGTACGTATGCTAATACAGTATCTCTACTCAGCTTCAAACGGTGTACGGCGGTGGCATAATATTAGGTAGCCCGCAGTCCTGATGTCTGTTGGAAGTTGTTGACTAGTGTGTGAAGCCGAAGATGTGTCGATTATATCATTTTATCATTATGTAACGTTAACCCCATAATGTGACACATTATGGGGTTATATCGCAGGCCCGTAATGATATTCATGTGTGAATTCAAAAAGTAAGCGTTTCTACCTCATCCAACCGTGCCGTCGTCAACTTCATGGGTCCGGGCAGAGGTACAGGGTAAAACTGTAATAATCATAATAACAATAATGAAAGACTACGGTTGGTTGGCGCAGAACTCGCTGAAATGTTCCAAATGACTGCTGACTGTGAGATACCGCTTGCGGGAACATTGTGCAGTAAAATGCGGTAGTTACGGGCGAACGACACGCCCACAGTAGCGGACACACTTCAGTCGCCGCTGCACTCCGCCTCCCATCTCTACAGGTTGAGGAGGACAGGAAATTACTCTGTATATCAAGTTTAGAAAACCTTGATGTGACACATTCAGCCTTTATCATGCCTGGTGGTGACGATTTAAAATTTGTGCGGAAGTTGGACCAAGAGCATAAGAGATTAACCATGTGGTCAGAGAGAATGGAATTGGATTTTGGAACCTTGGTCGTTTAACTCGGGCATGACCCCGTTTGCCTCACATCAATCACACTCTTCTCGATGGTGGTGGTGGGACGATTATTGTCATTGCAGAGACGAATTATTAGAAGGTAATTCGGTCCAAGACAGCACACTCAAATCCATTATCCTGACTAACTCGGAATGGGTGAAACAAGTAATGGTTCTTGCCATTGGAAAAATTTAGTGAAATGTTTGAGTTTTTACACCAAGGCCGTCTTTTTACAGAATGTCCGTTAGTAAATAGGCGAAGGATAAGGGGTGGGAAATCGTAAAATTCAATAGGAATGTCATATGTGCTGCGGTGTTGCAATACGCAAACACACACAGACACCTACACACATTTACTCATACATGCACGCGGGTAGTTAAAGTTGGGAGCGAGAGACGAAAGACGCGCAGAGAAGGGCAAACGTTGTTACTGCGGTGGAATACTATATATATATATATATATATATAACCAACAATCCACATACTCTCCGAGACTTTATTTGTCGTCAGAGTTCAATGAATGAGGATGACGGCGGAGTTGTGACTGATGACAAATAGAAAAGAATATTTAGGAGGAACCACGGCTCGTAAAAACTTATTTTCCGGTACTGTACGTGTACCTTGACAGCATTAAATGACGCGGATAGGCTGGGTCATCACTATGCCTCATTTCCAATTGCAGACAGACGCCTTGCCATATTTATCCACAATACCGCGCCCCAGACCGATTAAATTTGCAGTTAAAACATTTTATGTTTGACAACATTTGTTTACTCCAGCTATTCAGAGTCCAGGTTTTCGACAACTGCTATTCCTGTTTATTTTGATTCTTACTGCGCAAGACACGAAAGAGTGTCACATCTAGAGCAATTAATCCATATACTACTGCAGACTGACCAACAGACCAACCGCCGCTCGCAGTGAGTGCACATTTTCAGTGGAACGTATGAAATTAAATGAACTCGTAAATCTTTTTCTATCTCTACCGTATCCTCAAATCTAAATCAAGTAAATGACATAGTTATGGGAACGCAAATAATGTGTATTTAATGGAATCATTTATCTGTTGTAGTATGGCGACAACATCATTTGTGAGCAGTGATGGGAGAAATCCATATGCCTGATTATAGATTTCGGGTTTTTCGTGGATTATGTACCTACGCAATCCGTAATCCATGCGTTTTTCGGATTCAAAAAATCCACATTCCACCAAAATTTACCGCCCGTAATTCTAATCCATAATCGAAGTCAAAGGTGCAGAATCCATATTACGGATTAGAATACGGGTTCCGATCAAAGGAGCTTGAGCAAATTTCAAGATAGGCTTCATACTAAGAAAGGCATTTCCACAACTACCGTCAGAATTGTTTAAGCGGTAATTGGAAACGTTAATTCAATTCACTAGCGTTTTTGTCGATGAGCTGATAATACAATCGCTAACAGGCGGACTAAATGATGTATGACACCGACACCCATGCCGTAATCATGGCTTACGACTAAAAAAGTTACGGGAGTAAAGAATAGATGCTTTGGGAAAAAATTTTCATTTCTTTAAAACGCATTACAAGGCTAGGTAACTGCCAAAATATTTACCAACTTTATGAAATCGAGTATGTAAGCCGTTTTTGAAGTTTCAAAAATCTGAGCAGAGCAAATATGAACTGATAATGAGAATTTTGTAAACCTTTCCACAATGGAATCAGTGCAAGTTTTCAGTTATAAAATGGGCTTAATTCGAAATCGTATTTCACCTCTCACGTCAGAAGTAATTCAACTGAAATCAAAATATTTTAACTCTGCTAGGGATGAAAGAAGTCTGACCTAAGTATAAGAAAAGAAACAGAACTTCCACACATGGGAGTCCACACAATTAAAGGGTTACATGCAGGTGTTAAATTAGAAATTTCCAGCTGAAATTATGCACGAGTGTGATTAAAAAGATCATAGCTACTTTTGTAATCTTATTATTTTAGTGTTGAATTTATGTTCTGCATTTTTGACGCTTTTTTTAATTAAAATCTTATTGAGGAAACCGTAATCCGGATCACCATATTCCATAATCGGTAATCCATACCCTATCCATTTCAGAGTGTAATCCGCATTCCACAATCCATGGTTTTTTATTAGCATTAATCCGAATCCAAATTCAATCCAAACATCCTAATAAAATCATTAATCCATAATCCACTGCAATTTCACTGGATTTCCCATCACTGCTCCGGAGTACATATTGTCCTGACCCAGCAGGATTCTCCTCTAATCCCTGCTCTAGTTTATGTGTCGTGTCTACGCTGAAGTACTGCGGTCTTCGTAACGAGTAATTTGACCCACAAGCACACAATAGCTATTGCTCGACCACTATAATGCATAATAAGTACACACTGGAGATCGTAAGCCGCTGTCTCTCCGGGGATTTATGACACATTTTCCACTACCAAAGTTGGCCTACAACTGCTTCTGTAATGATCTTCATAACTCCTGTTTATTTAGTGAGCCACGACTACTTCCATGATAAGCTGCAAACGCTTGTTTAGGGGCCGTCCATAAATATCGATAGCATGTTGGGGGCAGGGGGGGGTTCGAAAATTATATCGTTTGATATC
>WJFA01000937.1:0-26801 GCA_009870155.1 Pseudobourletiella spinata | reverse complement strand
GACACACGGAAGGATAATTTCACAGTCGGACCTTATAGAGCGATTGCATGCAAAGCCTGCCTGATATTACCGTCTGATCTCACTGATCTGCTCGCTAGTGATTTCTCAATAAGGATTGGTTCAAGATATAATATGGATCATAGCCGTCCATAAGGTAATAGACGTAGTGACAAAAAGGATCGTTAAATTCATTTAAGACAGCCAAGAGGCAAGCCTGAGGTTAGCATGTACATTAAATTGAGTTGGAGAAATGAGGAAAACGGCGCCAGAGGACTCAGAAAAATCATCTGATCTCCTCCGTACTGTTCAGTTTGAGTCATCACCAAGGGAATTGAAAGCCGGGAGTTTTTTTTATTGATTTCTAAACCGGGGATGGGATGAAGTTCTCAGCTTCACCTTTGATCTCAACTGTATTTTTCCAGAGGGAAATGCCCATTTGAAATTCACATTATAATGGAAATCCAGTGGAGGTGAGCTGAAAATTAATATGTGGGTGGCCTGCTACCTATGTCCGTAGGGTTAGGAATCGTGGATATTTATTGAAGCCAGGGATAGCCTGTAGAGAATATTTAGGTGGGACAGATGATTTGTTACAGTTAAAGGTGATATCCACGTCCATCCGAGACTCATCTTGGGCGTCGGGACATGCGTGAAGGGTTGAGGAGAGGATGAGTGGGGGAGGGATGGGAAAAGGGTGAACATTTCCTAAATGATGAACGAAGGAAACCGTCATCCATGGCTCTTTAGAAATCTTTCTCCCCATTCCCTTCCTCTCACCGGGCTACTATTCATGGCCAAATAGATGTAGTAGTCCAAGTTTTCAATGTGAGAGTAGGCACATATGGTGACATCCATCTACTTTCCCGCTAACTCATTCCGTATAGGTACACACAGTATACCTTTCGTCTTTCAGCCAGCATTTCCGGTCCCAAGTGAATGAGCATTTCCACTCCAGTTTCCTCTCTCTCTCTCTCTCTCTCTCTCTCATTCTGTATGTTTTTATGTTGAAATGACATTGGCGCGGTGGGCGGAAGGGAAAGTCAGAGTAGACGTAGTGGCAGTAGTTCCAACGTCCCGCGCAGTAATGCCTGCGCTACTGCTGCCGGGTGTTCAAGTGGGTCCACCGTGTGGAAATGGAAAAACAAGTGATTTCCTCCAACAGACTTCTACCATAGTATTTTCTCACGTACAAATGCACACACATAGCAACCCACACTCTTGGAGATGACCAACAGTCGGTATAGATATTTCCTCGTCTCGGATCAATGCAAAAGAGATCAAATGATACAGATTATGGAGTCAATCCCGGCAACTCCCTTCTGCTCCCACCCGTCCGTATATGTGAGGGTTTGGAGAGTACTCGGACAATAATGGAGCAGTTTACGAGGTTCATTTGTCCTCATTTCTATGCCACAACACAACAGTTGATAATTTCCTCGTCTCCCTCCCAAAAGCAACCTCCTATGAAGATGAACAACGTATATAGCCTTCCCATTGAACTGCAGCACTGAAGGCATTCACATCGTCTCATTCATCATCTCATGAGAGGGTTCCATTTTGTATGACTATAAAATTTGGAAGTTTTCCCTGGATGATGATGATCGCAGAAGTGATGGAGATGATGATGGTCTGTCGTAAACCTACTCGACAGTTTTCGGACAAATGTGTGGGTTTTGGCATTTAAATATTCCCTCCATTCCTGGACAAGCAAAGGATAGAAGGGGAAGAAACTATATTTGGGCACACCTCGTTCCTCTTAACTGAGATGGCGGCTCGGAAAGTAAAAAGTGGGCCGTGAGGTACACACAGAAACGCCTTGCATTTCTCCCGTTGTTGAATCAAGCCTGACTGAGAGCTGTGCACTCCATCGCTATTTTTTTGTCAGGGGAGGATAGTAGGTGGGCAGAGCCCATTTTTATGTTGAGCATACACACACACACACACACACACAAAGTTGTATTCCACCCTGGAGCGGAGAGCCATAGATGTTCCTGCGCCGGGGAATGAGCGGCCATCCTTGGTTATAGGTATGCGGAAAGGGCAAATTCCAAGCACGGCTAGCCATGCATGCACTATAAAAATCATGATGGAGAAAAAAATCCGCCGGTTTTAAAAGCCAGGTAGTTTCACCAACCATAGGCCCTCATTTTCTCCTCCCATATCAAAGCAATCCGGAGGACGGATCTGAGGTTATCAGGACTGGGAACCGTCCCCCTTCTCCACAGTCCCCTTCCGCTCTGATTGGACGAGCAGATGGTTTATCCGTCAATCTGACGTGTATGAGGACAATGAAGGACGCAGTAGTTACGGCTCCATGTTCTCTTCTTGCACCATATTTTGCCACAGCTGCCGACTTGCAGGATGATTACGATGAGGCACACTAGTGAGAACTTGGGTCGAATGCGCTGGCCTAGTATCCGCATTATGGGTCAGTTTTTTGACCACGACGGTACCAGATCCATCGAGAGAAACCGTTGGTTCCCATCCCAACTTCCAATTTTGATTGAGTTTGTATACCTGCACGAATTTTGCAAAGAAACTCCCTACCGACGCCCATAATTGGCGTACACACAAGTGCTCTAGCAGTCTATCTTAGTGAAAGCCATACCAGTTTCGCATCACATTCAATACTAAAGGTGTGGACGTCATCAAAGGTGGAACCAGAACAAGTTTTTATGCTGTCCATAAAATGGAGTACTAACCCTTAGGTTACGTGGTATATATATATATATATAGATATCACAAATGCGATGGCCGTGAGTAAATTTAATATCCTCCGAGAAGTTCCACAGACTTTTCATCCCCGTATTTGTGTGGGAACTCCAATTCTCCTTTTTATTTCCGTACCCGCTGAACTGAATAACTCAGTAAGTAAAGTCAGATGGGGCATGGGTANAAAGTCAGATGGGGCATGGGTAGGGGACGCAAGAAGGGTTCTTCGCAATTTCCACCTCTCTCTCTCTCTCGCCAATCCCACAAGAAGCTGTCTTAATATTTTCTTATCCCACCCGACACCTTACACAATCTTACCATACACGTTCCAAACAATATCTACAGAGATGATGGCGGAGAATCCGCGCATAAAGGGGGGATGCGACGCTGTCAACGCAATTTGACCACGGGAGTTCCCTCTTACAGAGCTGGGATGTGGCAGAACAGGTCTAGAAAACCCGTGAAAAGTTCCACTGACATTTTCCCAAAGAATTTCATCATTTTCATGAAGGGGCTACGACATTCTTTCCCTTTATCTTCCAAAGTGCTTTACTCCCCCCTCAGAAGTCTCAACGCGGACGTTTGAAAGAGATCATGACAAATGGAGCGTTTACGACGACGGTGACATCCATTATGATCCAGGAAGCTCGGCGGACGAGCCCCCTTTCTATTCACTCTAGCTCGGGGCTTGGTTCGTGGGAAGCCAATTGCTAGTATCAGCTTTTACTTTTCTCCGTATTAAAGTCCCTCCTCTGAGCCCTTGTCGCGACATCCAAGTTTTCATGATGGATCGGCGACATTAGACGTCACCGACTATCCCCTGCATCTCAAATAGAAATATACTCACACGTCCTTCTCAACACTACCGCTGCACACAACTTTGAAAGGAAGGAGGAAAAAAATTAGTACCCATCCGCCAGGCTCTCTCACTCAGAAAAAACTCCGTAGGCACCATTGATCTGAGCTATAAAAGGCGGGGGACTCATTCCAATGTGTCGCACAGGCCTCCTGGCTCCAACAAGGGCGAGAGCAGGCGAGGAGGGATTGGGGAAATAAGACCAGACCAGCAGGTTCACACAAATTATGTTTATTCCGCATATACTACTACTACTACTACTACACACCGGCAACTGCTGCTCCATCCCGGCGGCGGAGCAGTATTTTACCGCAAATACCTTCAGCGATCACTAGACTGCCTCACAACAGCCGAGCCTGACGCACATGCAGGTTTGACCATTAGTTCCCACTGTGCGGGGGACACCAGCACTCCAACATTGCAAAATCTAATGCGACGAGTGTGGTGTGTGTCGAACATACGAAATAACGAAATGTATACATCTCTGCTGGAAGCATTGCCTACTCTCGAACCTTTGGATTCCCGGGTGGTTCCGCGGGATCACGTAGAGAGCCGCCTCTGGGAAGAAACGTCCACCCTACTCCACCCCCCATACATAACGCCGCTGCACCCACGATAGTTGAAATTTTAAAATGTTCACGGGGGAGTCGGGGAAATGGATGTGTTTCTATTCCTTCCTTCTTCGTACGCTTCTTGAATGAATTGAGAAGGATGGAGAGAGAGAGAGCTCTCCTCGCCCCTCCGCTGTCATTTTTGACAAAGAGGGACCGAGCTAAGGTGGGACTATGTTAAGTGATTGGATCCCCTTCCATACCCGGTAATGGCTCCGTTATTGCTGACCACTTGATGTGAGGGAATAAAGTTTCCACACCAGAGTTTCACCCGACTTCCACTACGATACTTATGTATATGTACGAGGCGGAGTTCCGTCATTTTATTATTGGGAAACCCTCGGATGAGGGGCGGTAGGAGTGTGTACTGAGGTTATAGAAAGAGTGCATAGGTATACACATTCGGCTCATTTAGCTGACTAGGTGATGGCGACGGGCTATAAAACATTAATAAGTTGTACCCACTTCCCTCACAACGTTCCTTCCATGACTACGTATGTAAATACATGTGTGTGATAGTAATCCGATTGATTTCAGGTCCGAACGCTCTTCGTCAGCGGACTGCCCATGGACGCGAAGCCGAGGGAGCTGTACCTCCTATTTCGGGGATATGACGTGAGTGCACTTCCGCTACAGCTACAACTACTATATTGGATTCACACGTCCCATTTCCCCAACCTTGTGGCTGTGCGGCATTAGTACAAGTGTGTATGTGTGCTTGTGTGATGCCTGGGATTTGGTACAATATGCGAGGGGACGGGGATTCTCATTCGGGTTTTAGCACTTGCAGTAGACTACCCCGCAGCCCACACTTACTAGGCACATAAAGTGAAGTGGGGTTTCTGCTCTAAATTTACTGAATGTCTTCAAGTTTTTCTTTTCTGTCTCCTCAGGGCTATGAGGGTTCGCAGCTGAAAGTAACGAGCAAGAACGGGAAAACGTCTTCGGTAAGTCCCTTTAAAAGTGGCTCTTACCGCACAACACTGCATAAGTTCCACCGCAGTCTTCCCCGCACGTTGTGTTCGGGGCAAGGGCTACGAGGGCAGATCCATGAGTACACTACTGTAATAACAAGGGGCCCAAAATACAAAATTCCCGCTCTCATCTTTCATTTTCTTTCACAGCCCGTCGGGTTCGTCACGTTTACCTCGAGAGCTGAGGCAGAAGCAGCGAAGCAAGTACTACAGGTAAGCTCACTTAGGAATTTCTACGGGGTGGGATGGATGAGTTCCTTCTTTTCATGGTCTGAAGGATGATGATGACGAAGTAATGATAGTGTGGGGGGATGATGATCATATGGAATGGAATATTTACATGCATATGGGTATGTATGTGTGACAGGGTGTACAGTTTGATCCAGACTTACCTCAAACAATTCGACTGGAATTCGCTAAGAGTAACACGAAAGCTAGCAAACCCAAGCAACAGTCACCCCCAGCAGCTGCACCACATCCAGCCATCATGCACACACTGACTGGACGTAAGGAACTAATACATATAAAGCTGTCATGAGGTCATGTAGTCTAATACCGTATGATTATATGATTTTACAACTTACTGCTATTGCTACTACTACTACTACTACTACTACAACTATTCTACTCGTCTACCTGCCACAGTAATTTGGTTTAGCTTTAAAGCACATTATTTGGTCCCATGTGTTAGAATTTCATTTACCATGACCATTTACATGGTAACTAGTATGACTTTGGTCTATGATTGTCATTATTATTATAGTCGTTATTATGATTACGATTATTATTATTATGATTAGTGTTATTAATCATATGGAAAATCACGAATTTATATCGTAGCAATTGCAATATAATGCATTACAAAAGACACCGCTATGTTGGTCCGCCTCTTTAACTCAATGCCTCTTTTACAGCACTTGGTGGTCCGTTCTTCACTGGAGCGCCAGAATTATGGCCTCCACCACTCGCGTATTCGGGAGCTGCAGCGGCGGCAGCAGCAGCAGCAGCTGCTGCTGCGGAACTTCCGGGGGGCCTTCAAGCACCAACATTGGTTCACCCTGCCTTGCATCCACAGGTGCCTCTTCGCTCCTTCCTCTGACTATCTCCCCTCTGTTCCTTCGCCATGGTGATGACCAGCCGACCCTCCTCTCCGTGCTCCTCCTCCGATCCATCCCACTCCCACAGATCCTTCATCACCCCGGCCGTCTCCGCCCCCTTATCCTCTTCTTCTTTTGTGATGGATGAGGCACTGGACGCCAGAACCCGTCAGTCATGTTGTTGGACAAAGAATTTTTTGGACTCCTCCGTGAACTTTGGCAAGAGTTGTTCCTCTTCGGCGGCGGTGAACTCTCCTCTGACCAATGCAAGAGCCCCAATGTTCAGTCATTCCTTCTTCCCAAACTCAGAGTTTCTGGTACAGGCCGAATTAGGAGTTCCGCTCACGAATGGCCTTCCTGTCCACGTGGTGGATTCTTGCCGTTCCCCGGCATCAGAATACAGTAGGACTTCATTCCCCTCATAATAATAACTACACACTTATATAGTAACAATGACTACTTTTATTATTACTACTACTACTACTACTACTACCACTAACTTTTTTCATCTCGCCGAAAAACCTTATGTGTACGATATACATGTGTGTGAATGAAATATAAATAGTTATGAGTATACATGTATACAGTACTCGTCCTGTATGGAGGCCGCTCACAGGCCCTTACACAGCACTACAGCACAGGCTCTATGCTGCCGATCTCCCTCACTTGAGTACATAATATAACCGCATAACTTATCAGAATGATTGTTACTGTAGCCATACGAAACCACTTTTCTATTCCTGCTATTGTTAACAATTATGATTTGCCAGCCAGCTATATTACTCTTCCAGCAAGTAGCCGAGCTAGTTGGTGGAGCACCAATACCCATCCTGCCATACGAAACCACTTTTCTATTCCTGCTATTGTTAACAATTATGATTTGCCAGCCAGCTATATTACTCTTCCAGCAAGTAGCCGAGCTAGTTGGTGGAGCACCAATACCCAGCCACCCTCTAGTTATAAGGATTTAAAACTAAAAAAATTAACTGATAATCTAAAGTTGAAAATCTCCTAGAAATCTAAAGAGAGTTCTATGTGCATTATTACATACAAACATACACTGAACACATAGATTATATCGAGTTTTATTAGCCACGATCGGAGCAGATGAGGAGAAGAGGTAGCCTTGTGTCGATTTGCGCACAACACGCTTTCTCTCTAGGACTATACAATAATAACACGTATCACACCCTGTACATATACTACAACTAACTTTAAGTGCCCCTCTGAAGAATGTTTTCGCCACACGGTCAGTAGGAAGTTCACTTGGCCAGCATCGCATCGCATTTTTTTATTTCCCCCCCCCATTTGTACTTCCACCTTGTTTAAGGGGAGGTCGTAAATATTTTTGGAACTGATCATTTTTGTTACCTCCACGTCCGGAAAAGTCAATGATATTGAATCAGTCTCACCGATGATTACTCAGTTCGCACCCTGACAATGCCGTCCTGGACCAGTCTCAGTGCACTCTGCCTCATGAATTCCTTTTACACCGTAGTCCTCTCTTATTTTGTAGTGCATTTTGAAGCTACATTGAACTGACTCTCTCTCTCTCTCTATCTCTCTCTCCTTTTCGTCTCGTTTGATCATTACTCTCAATGATTACTAGTCCATATATAGTATCCCGCATTTGTTTTTACTAACAATGGCAATTTGGTTGTGTGAACTCTCACTTACACAGCAAGCATTGACACTTGGAGGCCCAGCTTTAGGATCACTCCACGCCAGCATCCCCCACTTGCTGCCCTCGCCTTCATTGGCTTCACCAGTCGGTTCAGCTTGTTCTCAGTCGGTGGGTAGTCACGCACCTTGTTCCACCTTGTTCGTTGCCAATTTGGGCGCCTTCATTACTGAGCAAGAGCTGAAAGACATCTTTGGCAGGTAAATCACTCCTTTCTCTCTTCTATCGTTCTTTCTTTCTTTCTTTCTTTCTTTCTTTCCTTCTTTCTTTCTTTCAATTTCTTCTTCTATCTCTCAATCACGATCAGCCTTTACCTCCACAAAGGTCCATTCGCCTTTGACGCACTGTGTGTGTGTGTGTGGGTGTGTGCATGTACATACGTACGTATGTATTTGTATGGAATTTGTAACGATGATGTGTACCTGTGTGAAATCAACTATATACATATGTTATGCTTGCTTTCACCCGCAAGATTGCGCACCACCACCACCACCGTCGTATTGAATCATTTTGTTATCAACTTCTGCTCCATACCCAATTCCGGTGACAATAACGAGGCGGGTAATATGAATAGATATCTCGTGTATATGCTGCCATTATATACTACGTGGGCTACTTTTCGTTCCGTTTCCGCTACTGCGTTCGAGTTGTCCCGTTTGACCGTTCCTCAAAGCTATCCTACAGGATTGTGTCATTTGTACCTCCAGACGGTAGTAGTAGCAGTGTTGACGCCAGTGAAATGTTCATTGCTGCCGGATGAGCCAAGATATGGTGTCGGTGTCCAATTCGAGTCCAGCTTCCCCTCGGTTAAAGGCATGCAAACAATACGGTCGGAGTGGCTCCGAGTTGTCAAATAATTGAGTGTACACTCGACCCCCACCCGAAGTATCCATACATACACATATATATATATACATACCAGAAGAGAACCACTTCTAACTAACAAAGCGTGGACTCACATTTATGTCAAACTACCCGGTCCAATGTAGTGCCTCTAGTTTTCCCTCTCCGAAATGTCCAACTACCTATGCTGTGTGTGCTCGAGCTCCATTAACTCAATGCTCCATCACGCACCGCTACTCACGTAAGCCTATGGAGGCGTACACTAGGTGCACACTATGAGGCAGAGGCAAATAGAGAAGCTCTCTCAATCGGCAAACAAAACACTACTAAATTATTCACAACTCCACAGACGGGAAATATAGATGGAACAGAGGAGTTAAAACTTGCTTGGAGGCGGCACAACGTTTGTTTGAGCATGTAGGTAGTTTTATATGGTCCCAACATCACGGGGCTCCCTCGAGCAATTCGAAGGTGATGTTTTGGCCGATGTAAAATAGGATATTCATACATTCTCAGAGTCCTCATTTCTTGGGGTGTGAGGGTCAGTCAAAGGGCTGAGAATGTAGCACACGTTGGAAGTAGAAATCCCATGAGTGTTCGGAGTGTGCACTATTGTATATGGTATTCAGGCGGTTTATTATAAAAATAAATTCACTCCATGAATTATTCCTCGTCTTCCTCCAATTGTTGGGATTTATATGTAGGCGGCGCCATTTTAAACTCTTTCCTCTTCTCCCACCCTGGAGAAGTTTCAGGAAAACCTTCCTCCGTGCACTCTGTTCCTTTCGTCGCTCTCCCGCCCTCCAGTGGGCTATGCATAGGAATGAGGATGGGATTCTTAGTTGTGAAATGAATTATCCTTACCAGTAACATTGATACTATGGAAGAGAATTTTAGGTATAAAGAAACGGCCACCACGCTGGTGGGAGTAATACATGACTGAAAAAGGAAACAAGTTGAAACGAGAGCGTGAAAACTTGTTAAGCATAACTACCGTAACTATGATACTTGATGACATCGGCGTCAGCAGAATCTCGGTGTCTAAACATGGAAAATTCATCTAATCTCCTCCACCCAGCAAACTTTCCCACAATCAGTCTCAAAATGTCTAGACTTGGAAATGTTTTATCTGCATTTGTGCCCAAGTTGTATTCTTTCTAATTAAGATAAGTAGCCCAATGCTTAATAACCTTGCATGAAAAATTGCTATTGAAATCGTGCGCTCGCAAACACACTCACACATACAGCCACACACATCACCCAAACACACCAAACACGATCAACCCACGTCTTGACTGCTTCCATCTGCTATACTCACTCTATAACTCTCACTTCTGCTATCCTCTTCATCTAGTCTATGTGATCTCTTCTGTAAATATATGATGAAACGAAGCAAAATTTTTGGAGTCCGAGTTACACAGATAAGTTTGTGAACCCGTACACATGGGCATATTGTACCCACTAGTAAACATTATGGTTGAGAAATTCAAAGAGAAAAAATAACGCGGTTTGAACGTTTTTGATTGATTACAGCTTTCCAGGTTTTAGCCGACTTCGTCTGCACACAAAGGGAGGTAGCCCCGTGGCTTTTGTTGAGTATGCGGACGTCCGGTGTGCGACGCAGGCCATGGCAGCTCTGCAAGGCTCCTTCATAAGATATACGGAAAGGGGCGGGATACGCATAGAGTATGCCAAGACCAAGATGGCAGAGGTGAATCAGGTGAATGGACCGAATAGTATCCTTCTGACAACAACCAACGTGACAATGAATGGGCATCATCCCCAGTACAACCATGTGAATCATGTAAATAACCTCAATGCTATGACCACCACCTCATCCCACCCTCCTGGTCCCAATCCCATTCTGTATCGTCACATTGTCAATGCCGCCTGAACGGTGTGTGAACTCTTCATAGACAGTGTATATTATATACATACATATACTATATATATATATATATATATATCTATATATACAAAGAAGAACTGCGTCAACGCCAGAACCAGACCCATTGCTGCCTATCTTTCTTTTCTCTTTTCTATCCATCTACCTCTCTCTATCTCTCTCAGTCACTGACTCTGTAAAAGAAAAAAAGAACCACGAACTCCAGTATAATTAACGTTGCTCTCCCCTGCTTTCTCTTTTTTTGTCTCCGCAGCAACACAACTATGCATGTTGCATGATCTTTTTACTTACTTACAAACTTACTTTATACGCAACTGATATCGTCAACCAATTCTATTATGTTAACTACTGTTACTGCTGGTAACATTGGGGAAAACTTTGAGCACAGATCCCTCCTGCGTGTCTCGTTCGACTTGAACATGATACCTCTCTATATATTGAGCATACAGAATACCTGTGATTGTGTATGCTTTCCACATTCACTAGTAAGCCTCCTTTAGTACTTCCATTACATGGGATGTTTTCTCTTGTTCTCTGCAGGGACTGATCAAGGAAGAGAATGGCCAATCTTAAACTCCTTTGAATAACATTTACCACCAATTCAAGTTGGAATTCTTTCCAAAAATTTTCTATAGTGAGAACACATTTACATGCAGACACACATACACACACATACAGTTCAGTCAGTGCATTATGATCAGTATAGTTAGCAAATAAATATACATCAGTCCTCTCTTCAAATCCAGTTATGTCAACGTAGTCACGGCTAAGGCAAGGATAGAAGTAGAGATCTAACCATTTTCCTTTCAATCTATCTCTACCTCCATCACTTACATCCTTTATTGGGTCAGCATAAAGTCGACATCATCATCGTCACTAACACCACCAAAACATTAGTAGCTACACACTCCTTTATCCATATGCTCGCAGTGCTTTATTTGCGTGGTGAGCGGAAGGGAAGAGAAAGAAAATCTCTTAGCCACTTTTTTTCAAGGAAAACATCCCCTTTTTCTGTAGAAAGTAATTAAAACTGTGAGTAGTAAGAATGGGTCCCAAATCAGTATCTTTTGCTCACGGTTATCACGAATATCTATTATTATTATTATTATTATGATTATTATTACACAAAGAAGCTCTAAATCCTGTGGCAATAGCTTTCAATGCAACTATGTAAACAAACACCCATCAGCCGGTCCCACTGCCCCTAACCCCCGTCTGCATCTTTGACCTTAGTTCATGAATACAGTAATTTTTAAAATCCCTTCTACACCCCCCCCTACCCCGTGTTCGAGGCCGTAGTAACTATGTTGTCTATTCCGATTCCCTCATTTCCCATTTCATCCAGTGGGTCAACGTCCTCTGGAGAGCCTGAAGTAAATGCCATCTCCGTTGTCTCTAAAGTCACAACTTTCACCAGTCGGGCTACTCTGGAGCAGTGCACGAAATAACAATATGTACTGAGGAAGGAAGAGAGAAAGCAATGTAACAGCACGACCAATACTGAAGCCCACCATGAAGGATCCTTGAAGACCAGGAAAACGATAGAAGGATGGATAGGAAGAAGTTTTTCCTAGTCGTAGATATCCTGCGCTGGGCTCCTCCAAACAAAACTTATGGCTTGCTCTCTGAACTCCAAAGTGAAGCATGAAGACGATAGTAGCATATCAAAGCTAGCAAACGTCATTCCAGCAAATAATTGATGAATAGTTAGCCCACCCAAGGTATTATATAAAAATCTGAAGTTAATGATGATGGACCGATCTAAATGGCTCCAGGGAAGTTGCTCCGAGTTTTTGCAGCAACATCTTTCCAGGCTTGTAATTTTGGGGTTCATTATAGTACTTGGTGACATTTTTAAATCCAACTTTGACGCAAATGCATAAGAAATTTTGAGTAACTTGCTGACTGAGTGACATTCAAGCCAACTTGGAGATATGAAACAGTAAGAATCGCGACGAAAGGATGAAATGAAACCGCCTCGTGGCGTTCATGATAAATTAGAATGTTTCTCGGTCCAAACTTTGGAAGGATAGAGGTCAATATGAGGATATGACCACGGAGTTTTAAAACAAAAACAGCTCTGGGTGAAGTAATAACATTGATATACGTATGTATATGAGTCAAAATCCAAACTCGCAACTGTCAACTGAGAGTGAACAGAGGAACCTGCTTAGTTTCCGAGAAATGATGCTAGATTTATGTTCAATATACAAACCTATGAAAAATCATGGCACAATCTAATGTGGTACGTGACTGATAGTGGGCCATTAATGTCTGTGAACATGCTGAAAGTGATGGTAAGGATTGAAGACGTATATGATTCGTAAAGAGCTATATGTGTAAAAGTTAACGAGGAGAATAGTAGTAACAATGTAATAGTAATAATTTAACTAATAATAATAATTACAATAATGGTGTAAACATTGAGCTGCCTGTGTGGGAACTGTTAGAGGATGTATATAGGCTATGTTAAAATCTCTTTTGTATGAAACCATTATATAAGGTGACTATCGCAGAGAAAGAGAGAGGAAGCTGTTATGGATTTGTTGTAACTATAATAATGGCAGTACATGAATATGCATGTTGTTCATATATTAACGTACATGGTGTAATCTATTCAGAAGAAAACTCGTTACAGTTGTTTGAATCCAAAGATGAGAAAGGGAAGAAAGCTAATCGCCCAAAGACTTTGTACTTGTCTTGTAAATATATTTTGAGGGGTTCCCCTCTGTTAGCATAAATGCCTAGAGTAGGGTCGCTGTATCGAGGGGTGTCCTGTGGGCGCAGATTGAACCTCAAATATTAGTAAGCATCATATAAGATTAATATCAAAAAGCTCGAAGTAACTGCACAGTTAAGAGGCACTGTATGCTTCGTAGTAGTTTTGACTAATAGTAAAATTATAATTATTAAAACAATTATCAGGTTAAGCTAATAATGTATGCCAGTGAATTCAGTTATGATTCCTGGATGGAACGCTGCAATGCAAGAGCAAGGGGTGATGACAGTGTCGGTTCTATGTCCTCATTAAGGGCGGAATATGGCTGAATAGCATCATTGCTTACTCGTCAAACACGAGAATAAAAGGGAGGGGGTAGCGTTATCAATTAGGAGTAAAAAAACTTTCACTGCTAAAATCTATAAAGGAGCTATGATGAGTGCTCCTGGGAGGACCAATTGGAATGAGAAAAGGTGAAAGTTGGGTGAGGAATTCTCCCCCTCCCATGTTTTCCGTTCCCGATTAACAACTCTAGTTCAGCCCGGGATGCTCGAATTATTCCAAAGCAGATGAATATTAGTAATACTAATAATTGCAAGTGACAGTGTAAAAAGTTTATGCACGCTGTTCATTAGTACCGAACGCTTTTTGTTCTGTCTTTGTCAGGAGATTACTCTGAGAGCAAGTAGTATGACTTGAGAAATTAAGTACATAATCCCTCTCTCGTATATGGCCGGTGAAATGAAGGTTACCATATTGTTTGTACAGGCTTCACATGCGATGTAAATACTGCAGAATTCCTAAATATCGCTGGGTTGTTTGACACAAGTTTAATTTGACTTCTAACTGCTGTAGGAGCTCATTATTGATGTGACAATTTGTTTTATTTCTGATGACACTCATTTTTCAGTTTAATTTTTTCCCTCTATGTACTACGGAATCCTAATAGTGTGAAGATGCGACACAATGCATACTGTTCTAAATCTCTTTTATTCATTCAATTAGTTCGTTAAATTGGAAAATATCCCGAAGGATCACTTTATGGAATTGAGTTTTGAGTAATGAATTTCATGATTTTAACTATTACTATCTCTTGGTCTAAATTTCTTTTATTCATTCAATTAGTTCGTTAAATTGGAAAATATCCCGAAGGATCACTTTATGGAATTGAGTTTTGAGTAATGAATTTCATGATTTTAACTATTACTATCTCTTGGGTTTGCAAATAGTTTATTCACATATCGATTGATTTTCTAATATATCTAATATTTTTGAAATTGTTATTCGAAGCTGTAAGTGAATTGCCTTTAAATATTTTAACTGATTTAGCTATTTAGTGTATGAGGCTGCGAAGTGCGGGTTCACCTTCAAAGGATGAATCTCCAAAATATGGTCGAGTGTCCGACGAGTCTTACTAATTTACTTGCTGCCAGTGCAATACGTGATTTTTCGGTAGCGGTTTGGAAATTTTATTAGTATCAATTAGTTTGTAATTTTCGTAATGCCCAACATTACATAAAATCATTGGCGATGTTTATAGACTCATTATGAAATTTTCGAACGTACTCTTCTAGCAAGCGTTAGGTTGTTACAGCAGATATGTATAAAATTTGTGTAAAAAAGTTCAGCGGAGTCCAACCGCTGGTGGGTGCTCTCGTACCAGACTAAAGAGAGATAATGGATAACTTCGTACCGTTCTCCTTTAATTGCCCTTGGGGCTAGTTTTGCCCTGAGTCACTCACCCTCTGAGGATTCCTTAAGTTCATTGTCTACTTCTATGCTAGTTCGCTATTTACGCTCGGGTACATGATGAACTGGTCGGAGAGCACCATTTGTCCAGCGCACACAAACCTGCTGCGTTACAGCTGCAATAAGCACACTTCGAAGAATTATTAATTTCACTGTTTTTGACTCTTCCTTTGTCTGTTTTATTCAGCATAAATTGTCCAGGAATCTCACGTTATGCAATAACCTTGGTTAAGTTTACATTATTGCTAAGTTTATTGTTTACTAGCTTAGATTTATAGTTGTTATAATGGAAAGTAGTGGATTTCTTGTCTTTGAAGAGGAAGAGGAATGACTGAGAATATTTTGAAAACAAAAAATATTTTATATCTCTTGGTGGTTTTCTCTGTGAAACACGGGGGTACAACTCTTTCACTATGCGGAACGTAGGTACCATTTTCAAAAGGAAATGCGAATTAAGCTGACGCGGTAACATCATTTTTCGTCGCTGTGGGAAGCCTTGTGTACGTGTACCTATGCGTGCATAGTTGATGGACTGTATGAGGATATCCTTGTGGTGCGACAAAGTCATTTTGTTTCATCATCAGTCATTCCATTGTTGCTGGTTGTTGTTGGGAAGTTATACTAATTTCGTGGACACAATATTATAGCGTGCGTTGCATTAGATTTATTGTATAGATATGGAAAAAGTGAATTATGTGATATTATTATCGTTTTGAAAAGGAGAAATGTTTGCAATTTAGATCATACGATCCAGATACATGGATTTGGGCAGAAATTAATAACCTTAAAGTCCCATTCCTCAGAAAATTCGGGATTCTTGAATGTACAGTCTGTGGGATATTCCTGATCTTCTGGACTCTCTGACAACTGTTATCGAACGTGGTTAGTTCAGGTTCTCGTCTCGGTGTTAGTTTTCCAGGCATGTGCGGTGATCAGTGAGCACATGAATGAGTTATGTTACTATTATTATAATAATAATAATTATTATTCCACTACCGAATTTCGTTATTGCATTCTTGCAGGGGCGCTGCCTGGGATTTATAACTGACTTTCCTGCGGCAAATTGTGATTTCTGATGTTAATTATTGTTGCTGGTAACGGAGCGGAGTTATTTGAATTCCATACGTGATACTGCCATTTTAATTTTTCCAATGCCCGCGCATTTTACTATCCCCAAAGACATGGGATAATCTTTTTTGTGCCTACAACAACACTATAACAACGCAAGTTCACAAAATTGTTGGCACTGCGAGAGCAAAGGGCGCATCCACTGCAGTGTGTGACTTACGTTTGTGTGTGTAGCTGATGAGAGTGATAAGGTTTAAAGTGGGAAGTCGAGCCACTTTCCCAAGTGAGGATTGAGCATAAAATGTTGTTTGTCTCGACAATATATACATATAGCTATATTAGCATAACCGAGCACATGTACATAAAGTTTACATAAGTTACAGTAAGAATACAGCTTATAGTGTTTATTTGTGGTGTGATTTTTTTGAAAAAAAACAATAACTCGTGTGGAGTTGGAGTTAAGCTAGTTAAAAACTTGCTGCGTCCTCACCAGCGGTCGTATATGGATTTTGCATGGGTCAGAGTAAGTGTGCGAGAAGCAAGTGCGCTGTTTTGTGATGTAAATAATTTGACAAAAACTGGAATAGTTTCATTCCCAGAAAATGAAAAAAAAACACGAGACGCAGGCAAGTCTTTTATTAAGAATAAAATCGAATTCGTAGATATAGATAAATATGAAAATAACTGCAGGTTTAAATTTAACATACGTGAGAACGGTGAAATGAGTGATTGAGTCTTAACAAATGTGAAAGACCTGTAGCAACTTCTAGGCTTAAGCAGCGAATATAATTACTATATATCCGCGTAGAATTTCGTAGCCTTGTATGATGCATATCAAAACCATTAAGATTAAGGAGCCACGTATTAGTAATTGGAATAATGTATATGTATATTGCGATATTATTACTATACGTGGGGAATATTGAAGTATAAATAATATTGTACGAAGAAAACACCTGTTATATTCATATACATATATATATATATATATATATACATACGTATACATACAAGTAGCGATGTTCAATTGAGTGGAAGCGTCGTGAGAGAGAAAGCTGTTCCGTTTCATGCGTCCAGTTTATGTTAAAAAATGCGATCAGCAGTCGCAGCATAAAAGAGTCCTGCCTATACTCGACCGATTTCACCACGGAGAAAGTCAATGCGCGAAATGCTAACTCGGTGAATTCTATGTGTGGCTTACGGCTTCCATCAGGGCTGTTGCTTCGAAGGTTTCCTCTACCTCTCAGAGTAGGCGGATGCGAATTCTGCAGATGAAACCACAGGGCTTATACTGTTGTTGTGTAGCAGGTTGCAGTAGCAGTGTTGGGATCACTTATGGAGTGTGAATGTTTTTGCAAGTTGTTCTTTAATGCAGGAAAGCAATACCTACTAGCAATATTTGATAATGCTCTGCGAAAGCTGGGAATTTATAGATTAGCTGTATTCGTAGGCTGTATTCATTATGATGACTAAAATAGAAATCTTACATCATCATGTACTATGTACTTTCATATCGTGAGAGGGGCTCAGGTCTGGGTCATTCTCCATTAGCGCAGCACCAACCTGGGCTCCTCGACCGTTCCGTCCAGACGAATCAATCAGTTCAATCTTAACCCAAAAAATATAACTGGTCCGTAGCTGATCCACCACCCTCTGGTCGGGATGTCCCGATCCTCTGACTAACTAAAGTAACTGTACAGTGACTTTCAAATGCAGAGGTATAGTCTTACTTGGTCACCTGAGTTATGTGTTCGTAGCACACACTGACTGTAAGGAATTATGTTACTCGTGAGTTTGAGGTACGGACTCCACACATTCGAGGTCACCCATATCTACGAAAGGGCCCCAGCTGGTATAGATTTAATTTCCATTATTATTACAACCACCAGAGAATATACAGGTTTCCGCAGATTCTCATGACATCCCAAACGTATTGAACTATATACCGGGGAGCCTGTACTGGAAGAAGTACAGGATTTTGTAGGTGACCAGGAAGGGATAAGACTGGGCTGAATTTTTTTTATGTGGAATGAGGTTTGCCGCATCTTTGCCTATTTTTAATGGTATGGCAAAGTACACGGTATAGTTTGGACCAGCAAACCCCATTTGAAGGTGATTTCCGCACTTATTAGTTTCCCTTTAGCATCTCTGTAGGAGTATGCAAAAGCACTCTTTCTTGCGGTACCAGAAATCTCTAGGAACTCCTCATGGATAATCGAGTGTAGTCTTCTAGGTCACAGTTTTTCCGCGAAGGGAATTAACTTGAGGTTAAAGTTTGGAGGGCCTTTAGTCTCCTTGGATTCTTGGTAAAGGCGCGGAAGGGGGTAGGTTAATGGTTCATGACCAGGCTGTCTAAAAATCGCCGGCAACAACGACACGCTTTGCCAATATTTTCATCTAGTCAGGCTTGTACCCCTCTTAAATAGTATTTAGTGGTTGTATTTTCAAATGACGGGTGCGAAAAATGAGGAATTTTCAATAAAATGCAATGCATCTTCCCGGACCGGGGTATTTAGCTAGAATTCATACGTTGACTACAATTTCGCAGAATACTACCATAACCTAACCTGACAGATGACTAACCATTGAGGATACAATGGTATGCTGTGAGGAATCCAAATGCAAACATCAAGTCGTTTCTTTCCAATTTTGAATTTTTTCTAAAGCTCCTCATAATAATTAATACAATTTGTCAGTAGTATTACATTAGCTAGGTGAAATCCATGGTTTTTGCTCTAACTGGGCGTTATCCAGTCCGGGTATTTTAAATTCGGGTTTGCCAAATGCAGCTATTAACTTCATACGAGGGGTCGGTTGGGGTGGATGCCAATGTTGGGAAGAAGTGTCGTTGTGGCCAGGTAGGTGTATAAGTATAGCCTGTTCATGAGCCTATTGGAAGTCGTTACCAGATGCCTTACAGAACAAAACGTTTGAATAAGTAGGTGCAGACTCGAGTTTAATGCGAGGATAATGAGTTGCAGTTTAGCAAGCGCAAATATCATGTTCTGAACATGCCTACTGCGTTTCTGCAATGTCTGTATTTTCGAAACTTAGGCACCCGTTAAGATAAAGTTGGATCTCACCACAACGGCTGGGGAGTTGTTCTACATGATAAACGAACCCTACTCTTTCGTGATGAACACGGATACAGAATTGCGTAAGACCATTTGGTCTCACAGCACATGCAAGTGAGTTCAAGAGTCACGTTCAGGATGAAGGGATAAGGAAATGTCCTTGACTGGATAGATGCAGGAAACGTAGGAGCATTAATAATGGCAAACCATCCCTTTAAATAATGAATGCTTGCAGAAGAGAAACAAATACATATCGACATGTGCTAGCCGGAAGGAAAACGTAATTAATTATAAATGCATAGTATATCTATATACATACATATATATATATATCTTTAGCTATAGAAATGGTAAGAAACAAACTTAACCTCTCTGGAAAAAAAATAAATCATGAGGGGGACATCCGAATGTGTCTTACGTCAAAGCTTTCCTCCTTACTATACAAAAGCTGTTTGTTTCCACGGTGATTTTGATCTGCATAACAGCCCTGCTGCACACCAGACCTACTCTGCACAGCCGACCAGAATACTTTGGGAACTAAACATTTAATGAGGGGATACAATGCATTTCGCGCGCACGGATATCCCCCTATGTTATGTTACATAATAATGAGCACAATACATTTACATCTCAAGCTTTGCTCCTCACTTGCGACGGGGGAAAGCATGTAATAATAACGAAAAAAAAATTTCGTGGTACATAGGAGTTACTAAGTTACTAAGGCTTTTGCCTACTTTATGTAAATAAATAAATATATATATATATGTATATATACTATAATATACTCTAACCTAATAACCACATTGATCCTGGTTGATTCAAGTTCTCTTAGTGATTTCAAAGTTAAACTTAATAGTACATGACGTGTAATTTAACCGTTAGACTAAGGGTATTCATGATTTAGAGCTACGCGGTGGGAAGAGACGAAGGCATTCTGCGTACGCTGTATGCGGATATCCAAGTCAAAATGTTTTTATTGTAATAATCAATGAATAAGAGTTGAATTTGACGTATGCATTGAGAAGTGTTTTGTGTCAATAAAATTTGAAAAAAAACAAATCCAACTTGCGTGATTATTTGACTTAGTTATTTTTAGCAAAAAATCATATTATAAAAATTTAATACATATATAATATAATCTATATTATATATTGTAGTATATAAATTACAAATAATTTTTTAAAATAATTCCTAGCTGAGTTGGTCCGTGCCAGACATTTCATCCTCATCGCATAATCGTAGGTATTCTTCCGGCATTTCGGCTCGCATCCTAATATACTCGTCCTCACTCAATGGAAAATTTCTCTTCTCCCACGGAGGGACACTCTGTAGAAATAGCAGAATTCATCATTATCATCATTCTGCAGTTAACACAACGCCAATAAATTGATGATGACTGATAGTTGAAAAAATGCAGGGCGTATAAGCTCCAAGTCCGAATTTGGAACATAGTGAAGTAGTTATCAAATAAACATAATCCAGGCCCAACTATAAGTCTCTCCACGCGTGCCAAAATCCCAATCTAATTCCCAATGAGTTGGCATCATTCATACAACCATCACAGATGCGGTTAGGAAATACAAACTGGTCAATGCAATTGACGGCAATGAAAATTTGGGAATCACTCGTTGTAAACGAATCTGTTAACTATACTCCAGCACATATTCCATGATGCATTGAGTCAGGACGTCATCGGCGTTTGAGGTTCGTAATTTTCTCTGAAAGTAAATCTGACGAAATAATAGGATTGTGCTTACGGGATATCTGTTATGCTCTTCATCATCTTCCACACTATTTGCGCTATTTGTTGAAGACATAGTTCTCCTTCTGCCCGGGGCCAGAGAGTTCATTTTTAAAGCACTTACAGCCAAAGCCGCTACAGCTTCAGTCACAACTGGAGCAAGCATGGTTCCAGGGGGTGGAGGCATTGAGAATGGTGATTCGACATGTGTTACGGGCGACTGGGAGCCTACGGGTGGACACACGTAGCTATCATTCAATTCTGGGTTAGGAGACATCGGATCTGTAAATATTTAATTCATAATACTGAAAGAGATCAGAAAACCGAATATCACAGATAACATTTCCCCCAATGGGTCATACCAGGAGTGTTCGAATCAGAATAATCGGCTTTGGAATCCAGCCTTCGAGACCGACGATGAGATTTCTTGGGGTTGCGGTTAAACTTTTTATGTTCCTCCATTTCGCTCCGATCGTGTCGAGCTTGAATTACTTCCATACTGATGTCCTCAATCTGCGAAACAAATTGTGCCGTAAGGGTTAAGTTGAAGACTTCTGGGGTAAAACACGGTGGATTCCCAAGCTGCAAAAACTTTACCTCCGAGTCATCCCACCCGTTGCTACAGATTCCGTTCTTCCCAGATATTCTTCCATGCTCATTTGGTACAACACGCCAACTGTAACAGTTAGAAAGAAAAATTTCCTTTGGTAAATTTCATAGCGTTATATTTTCAGACACAGTTTGGAATGGAACACACTTAGAATCCAGAATTTGCTCGAGATACAAATATAGTATACGTACACACACGTCGTTTACAACAAATAATTATCCATCAAATCTTATTATTGCAATATGCGACTCCACCTAATCCGTCCGACATCGAACACTGCCCCCATAGAATTTTATAAGGAGATACCCCCCTTCAATTTAGTCTCGACGACCCCCCCCCTCGCGCCCGCAAGAAAAATGTATGGTTTACAGTATTCCAATCAAAGTTCGAACAGATTTAGAATTGAAACACTTCGAAATTTAGGATAAAGGACTCACCTCGGGGTAATGATCTCTTTGTACTCAATTTTCTCCACGCGCGTTGTGGAAGCGATACTGTAAGGAATGACTATATTATCTATGTCGAATTTTTCGTCCCTCTTCCGCCTGCAAATTGAAAAAGTGCATAATTAATAAACCAAATCATCAATCCCAGTATGAACTTCCCGTTGGTCACTGCATCCTCTATAGTCGTTTTCACAGAAAACTCAGAGATAAGTAAAGAAAGCAGGCATCAAACGACACCTTCATTTAAATATGCTTTTAATGAAGGTTCACCGCCCTTACCAATACTCGGCTCAAAGATATGTAAGAAATTCGTAGAAATTAAATTTCTTTCGCGATAAAAATGACGTTTGGGATAAACATGTCAACGATTCTCAAGGCAACAATAAGGCTTACATAATTAAACCAAAACAAGATTTTGACAAAGTTAATTAAACCAACGCTACAATTGTTTGTACTGAACCTGGAAATCAAAACTGCAACTCTGTAAGCTAGAGGATTTAAGATTCACAGGCGTTATCATTACTAAACTGCTATTCTTCGCCTTAAAATGGTCATAATTACTTTTATTTCAATTCTAAGACGATCAACGTAGTCAATTTTTTTGACTTCCTCCCTTCTCTGTAGTATCTCCGAAATAAAGTCAAGAATCACGAAGAAAACAACTGAATAACTTTCTGTTAAATCCCTTTTAGTGAGATGTAAGCCCTTCCTCCACCAAACTATAAAGTCTGGCACCAATCGAAAAGTGAAATCCTACAGAACTGTCTCACTGACAACTCCATTCATTGTCATCAGCAACAAGTATGATTTGATAAAAGACAGAAAAAGAAATAAATAAATGTTTCAGCTGTACAACTTCGATCGCACTCTCTTATCCTAATTAAGTATGTTTAAAAACAGTTGGAAGAATCAGCAGAAGGATGGGAGAAGGAGATGGAGTAGGAAAATCTTACCTATAGCCATCATGTACCAATCCGGAACCTCGCTTGGAATGAAACTGGCCACTCGGAGACGGAATTCCATTCTCAAAGATGTACCCATATTCATCATCGTCATCTGATATCTCACTATGATTCGACTCCTCCCCTGGGAAAATCAGAGAAGTATTAGCATCATACTCGTGATGTAGTTCATGTTATACTGAAATACTTACACAAATCCGAGGATACTGAATTGTACTTCCTCCGCTTGTATTTCGGATTGCTACCCCGAATGTTTCCAGTTGTGCTTCTTGCATTGACGAACTCAGCTGTGGAAGAAAGGACAGACGCATGAGCAAAAAAACTTAGATCTCAATTTTTAACTTTTTCTAGTGCTTACGCTTTGGCCTTCGCTTTCTGCGTATTGGCTCCACCCGTCGGTGCTCAGTGTCTTCGGTTTCAATATATGGTTCGCCGATGATATCAGGAATAACTTCAGCTACCTTCTCCCAACGCTCAGACTGCAGTGCAGCATTCAAAGTCAGAGACAAAGGTTTTTCTGAAATAAATACAACCAACAATAAATAAATGTACGCCCTGACTACGATTATGACGCCAATAAAAAATTCGGAAAAGCGCCTTGAACACCGAATGAACCCTTATGGTTGTCTACCCGCCCACCACCTCCCGAAATTTGCTTCCAAGAAGAAGCAACTGCTGGTTTACGCTTATGTTACATGAAACCACAATCGGCAAACGGTCAGCACCATGTGTTAGGATTGGAAATGGTTTCTTAGAGTGACACTTTCACAAATTGGAAAATGTAGGTAGAAATTACAGAAGATATTGTCCTGGAGGCAAAAGTATTGCCTATTGCAATACACACATATCATTTTGAACAACCAACACTCCAACTGCGCTTGGTAATAACTAAAAACGTTAACAGAAAAGACACAAATGGTTGAGACTTCTGGTTTTGACAGGAAAAACAAATTACCTTCAATTACAGCCAGACTTTGGTGAAATGAATCGTCCAACATTCCCGTAAGATCTTTAAAATCATCAAATTCACTGTCAACACTTTTCAATTTCTCTATTCGTCCCGAGCAGATCGCACACAGTTCTTTCCTTCCAAAGCACTCGCACATAACCGCTGGTCTCTTACTCGGCTGCGGCATCATTTTGTGTACGCCTCCAAGTTGAAAGATCTTTCGTGGGCGGTAAGGCTTTAAAGGTAGACATCGACGCGCAGTGCAGGTCACGTCAGACTCTTGTCGCACTTTAATGCCTAGGGACTCTAAACCACCTCCAATGTTTTTCAGTCTGCACACACGTTAACAAAATTACGTCATTTAGTTCTATCCTCATGTAGTATGATCATGAATCTTCTAAACATAATCCCGCTGAGATTAATTGACTTGGTTCCACCACCAAATAAAAGAAGTAAATTTCTTTACCTATCACAGTTAATAGGATGAGTAGGACATTTTCCCACACTCTCAGACTTCTCCCCTGTACAATCCTCTGTTTCTACTTTAGCAGGACCTAGAACAATCTGGTCCTTCAGCACATTTGGTTTCACAGCTCTTGGTTCTGACCAGATGGGAGATGACAAACGATGACCATTAGGGTAGTGAGGTTTTGACGATCTGTAAAAAATAAATTATTGAGCAATGCCCACATGATTTTACACTTCTCATAACAATCCCACCCATCCATCACATTATCGATAACTTACTTGACAGATTCCGCAGGTACATTTGGGGTGTAAACCTGGATATAAGCATTCTGGAGTAAAGAAGGAGCGATTCCCACGTTAGGATTCATTACTCCCGGTAAAGGTTTATCTTCTAATTGAAATGCTGGTTTGTGAGTCTTGAGATGCCTACCAACAAAAAAAATAGTTCAGCCACCCTCTGCGCATACATTATACGTCAAATAGAGCCAAAAACAAGGTTTCTTAAACGAGCGCATACCGGTGAACCTGGTCCTGCTGCTCAAGACGGAAAGACACATGAGCAATTGCATCATGATTCCACAGCCAGGACGTTACGGCAGCCGCCCTAGCCAATGCCCAGGATGAAGAGGGATTTTTTAAGCTGTGAAATAGAAGAAATTACAGCCATTATTACTCATCCGATGAAAAAGCAAAGCTCAATGATAAAAAAATTGTTCGTCATTACGAGGGCAGGTAGGGGAGTTTGAAAATGTTCGTATCGTTGTACTTCGGTGGAAGTTCATCATCGCAGCTCTCATCACCGCAACTGGAATCCGTCTCATCCCACTCCCTTGAGATTTGCATAGTCTCCCTCAGAACTCGATTCATATTTACAGCGAGCCATTGAGCTTCACCAGCGAGCTTTTCACTGTACGTTCCGAGCAGTTTCTCATTAAAATCACCGTCCGAACCACTCACATCCCCCTTGTCCTTGTCAGTCGACACGGATGCATTACTACTACTACTCTGAATGTGGCCGAGCTGTTGCAGGTGTAAGGAAACGCTGTGCTCATTGCTCTCATAGCCATCCACATTGTCAGGATTATTTCGACCTCGGCAACTAATACTACTACCAACACCCTCGTCAATTTTTTCCGACTTGCCAATCTTATCAAATGATTGAAATGTACTAAATTTCTCCAATGTCTCGAGCTTATCCGCATCCGTGAGTCCTACACTACTCAGCTCAATTTTCTCAATGATTTTATGTAGCACGCTCAAATCACTTGCCCCGTTCCCTTCCCTCCAAATAATCTTAGGGTCTTTGTGATCCGCAACGACGGCCGTACTCGCAGCAGCCGCTGATATAACCGGGGCCAAAGGAACACTTCCCTCCGTTCCTTCTATATCACTTGACGGCACTGGGGATGTGGACGATGTTTGAGTCTCGCCACTGGGCCCAGTTGACGACGAGGTCTCCACGCAACTGCCACTTCCCTCCTCCGGACAATCCGTCTTCTCCAGATACGTATCATACTGACGAACGAGGTGGGAACTCAGGATGTCCAGTTGAAGTACGCAAATTTTCTCAAGGAGAGCACTGCATCGCTTCTGCTGAGAATCTGATGTTATCTGCAAATCCGACCGCGGCCCTTGACAACTAATACACTTTTTATTCTTCCTCCGACTGCTCGTCTTCGATGATTTTCTCAACCTTGATCTTCTCGGTGGGCCTACACCGATGGAATTTGCTTCCATGACGAACTTGTCAACTCAACTCTCCCACAAACTATTCCCTTCATCAATAAAATTATGACTGATTTTAGTTCCAACGTTAAATACTTGTATTCTCACATGCTATTACCACCACCAAATTTTTTCCAACGATGATTGTTTGGGCGACGACGTAACGCTGACTGAGAGCAAGATCAAGCAGAACTGCTGGGGCCTCACCGCGTTAGCTTGGGCTTCCACACGCAATCCGCTCCTCTTGGATCATACACACACTTGAGTACTCCACAAAGAAATACGTTCGCTCAAGCTTGTTCAAAGGCAATCCATACCCCGAGCTAACTATATATGCTCCTGGCAGCAGGCAAACTTCCCTGCTCCTGCTGCTGGTGGAGTCACACACACAGCTTGTTTCATTCACTCCTAGAGGCATCACGAGGACGCACTCGGGTATGTATATGACCAAACTCAGTTTATACTTACATCCACAACTCCCAGTCCGTCCAAGCCTCCACATCCAGCCATCTACTGACAGTGGGCTTAGCCACAAGGTTAGTCTCCGACTCTCTCCCTCAAGAGCGCAATGCCGACACTCCTTACCTCCAAAGAGCAACTTCTCAAATAT